>PYHX02000495.1:20016438-20094154 GCA_004302925.2 Cochliomyia hominivorax
AAATTGTAATTTTCTCACACCCAAAAAAGGAAATATTTAAGTATTTAGTTTTAGCAAACACTTGAGACAAATAAATAAATCTAATAAAGTTTTGTCTAATGATTTTCGACAATAACGAGGGTCGATTAAAACCCCAATTGAGTAAAATAAATAACGCATAGGGCAAAGAAAAAATCACTAACAACATTACTTTCATAATTTCTGTTATAGAAAGAGAGATAGTAAAAGAAAATGACAAAAATCCAATTTTCAGCAGTAGTCGTTAATAAGAAAAGTGGTGGGGGTAGGTGAAGGAATTATAGGAAGAATATAACAAAAAATATATAAAAATGAGGAAAGAAAGATAAATAACGATTAACGCACGAATAACACAAGGAAACTTAATTAATATTTTATTGTTTACATTTGGCAAGCAGTCAACAATTTCATTCTTTTTCAATTTCTCTCTGTTTTTGTCCTCTTTTTATCTTTTAACTCCTCATCAACTTTTTTGCTTCAGCTTAAGTTTCGTTTCGTAACGAGACTAAATCTTGTTTCATGGGTTACAAGTTATAAGCAAGATGTTTCCTTTCGAGTAAAACTGCCTCAGTTTATTTTTTGTTCCTTCCTTATTTAAAGCTTGAAACAAAATGAGTACAAAATAACTGACTCCGACTCTTTTATATACTTAAGTATAAAACATTTACATCCTTTTGGCACAAAAGCGGAAGTGCTCAACATGGAATTATGTTTAACCGGAAACAACACATAAACGTGGGAGCAGTAAGGGTTAAGAGTAAAATAAATAAATAAATAAAAAATATCTACAGGGAGCAAAAGGGGAGAAAATGTTGTCAACGTCACCAGACAATTAAAAGAGAGAACAGAGAAAATTATTTAAAAAGTGTTAAGAAGGGGAAAGGGAAAAATAATATTAAATGGAATTATAGTTACTAAGTAACCTTATACTTATATAATACTGCTATTTTAATTTCTTTTATTATTTCTTTTTTTAATTTTTCAAACAAAAGGGAGACTTGATAATAAGTTCAGGGTTTTTTATCATTATCATTTTCTCGGTAATGACATAAAACTCTTAACAATTCATATAATTAAAATGTGTTAAAAAACGTTTTAATTAAATTAAAATTTAAAATTTTTTATTTAAATTTTGGAAGTTTAATATTTCTTTCTGAAATTATTAAAGTTAAGTTTCATTTAAAAGAAAAAAGTTTAAATATTTTTGTAGAAGTTTTTGCCAGGTATTAATAGATCTTATAATATCGAATAGTAGTTGAGGAAGAAATCCCCAATGCTTATGGTCGTGTTCGAAATTCATTAAGTTTGATATGCAAATATGTTACAATCAAACATACATACAAAACCAGGCAACACTAAAATTCCCGGCACAAACCAAATAGTTACTAACCAACATCACATCATCAGTATGTGGGAATAAGGGTGTTCCTTTTAAGAGATCAATATTTATTTAATTATTTAAATTCATAGAAATAATTCAATTAATATTGATATTCATAGAAAATACTATACTTTTTTCCCGACTAGACAGTTTAGACTACAAAGTTAGTATACTTCAAACGTACACTGTAAATGACTTCTGTTCTCTATTCAACTGAGCAGTACTTATTTAGCGGTACATTTTACTTTTTCAAAAAAAAAAAAAAAAAGAAAAATTAATCTTTGAACTACAGTCGTGTATATATCAATAAGTACATCGTTTTTGCTAAAATCCATGATTAAATTTTTCAGAAAATCAGATATCAAATTTGGAAAGTAAAGTCGTCTGTATCTCTGCAAATCAAATCTGTAATAAAAAAATAATAATAAATTTCAAGGGACACCCTTATTTAAATACTAAATGTCAAGCTTTTAGAGTTGCCAAATAAAATATTTTCAAATAATTTTCAGTACACTGAAATTATCTAACAAAACGAAATTTCTCTTTAAATATTCATCAATAAAAACATCAAAAGAAAAAATTGACAATAAATATTTATAGATTAAAAGAAAATTATCAGGAAATGTTTTATGAAATACAAAAGTTAAAAGAAAAAAGGTTTTTGTTATGGCAACACCCACACATGCCAACTTTAAAAAGCGACAAAAAAATCAAGGAAATAATGTAAAAGTGTATGAATGTGTTTACATACCAACAAAACACCTACCAATACATATACCAACACATATAAAAATACACAAATGATCTCTTATCTCTGTATGTGTGAGAGATTTTCTTTTTTTCAAATGTTTGCTTTGGGGAATGTTTAAAAAGTTTCACCTGCAACATCCGTTTTAGATTTCCTTCTATGTTAGAAAATAAGATAGAAAAAAGTGGAGAACCAAAAAGAAAAAATAGAAACATCAAACTAGAGAAGAGTACAGAAACAAACTAAAAAAATAACAAACGGAAACTTGAACACAAAGTACAGATGGGTTAGTTAGTTGGGTTATAAGGTATAAACTTTATGCTTATGGTTACACACTTACTAACGTAGCTAAGCACATGTATGTGACGGTATAAAGCATGGTCACGACAGATTTTTGTTAAGATATTTCAAATACAAAACTCTTTTTTTTAGAGTGCAACTGATTTCTAGAGAGAATACATGAGAAGTAATGTATAATCATATTTATATTTAAATAATTTAGCCTAGAAATGGCTCAAGTCAAATGTCAAAAATTAGTCAAGATCATGCTTTAATCGTTTTCTTTATATATATAAAACTACGTAAAGTTGTTATTTGTAAAGTTAATGCATAGTGGGATTGAATAAATCAGATCTCACTAAGAACTGAATTGTGAGAATTTAATTCTCGTGAAAGCAATTTGGAGAAAAAGACGAAAAAGATTCTCGCCTCAGTTTAGCTATTGAGTAGGAAAAGTTGTTAATTATGGAGATTTAAGCGCGTAGAAAGCAGCGTGGGTAAAGCTGCATAGAAGCACAATAATTAAATGTGAAGCAAAAGAGCAAAATTAAAAATATGTGCGTAAAGCAAGGTCAGAATTTTTTAACAAGGATTATAATCTGATTCAAGTTGTCAAGATCAAGCTTTGAAATAATTTCTTAAAATAAACATGAAATAAAAGAAAATGCATAAAACATTGAACTTCTTACTTAATTAACTTATGACTTAATTTAATAAAAATAAAGGAAGTGACTGACACTGTCTCAGTTGCTAGACCATGTAGTCGTGTAATTATCCAAAATCGCAGGTTAAATACTGGAAAATTGTCGACGACTTTGAGGATGAAATTTTTAAGAGTAATAAAAGTACTCTAAATAAAGGAAGAAAAAATATGTTTATATAATTTTAATAATATTCAGATATGTTTTGATTTAAACATTTTACTATCAAAATTAAAGACTGACGCTCATTCCTGAACTGAAGATTAATATCAACCAAGTTCCACATGTTTGGATTGGTCGGGATTAATTGGCAACCAACTATGACAAGCCCATATAAAAGCAACAAATTATTTTTCATCTACTTTAGGACGTGAAGCACTTCACATGTCCTAACTGCCCTGTTTCTTGTAAGGTTATATTCAGATTAACCAAATTTGGAATAATTAACGCAAAACTCCGAGATTAAGGACTGTATAATATTACATGGGAAAACGAACAATAACAGCAGCAGCCGAATGAAAAGGATTTGCCTTGCAAAAGACATGAGTTTATGGCGACTCCTCCTTAGGCCCATAAATATTTAAAATGTTATTGATGGTAACTGAAATATATTTTTTTCTGCACTTATTTGGGCCAGTCTGTGGATAACATTTTTATTAATGATTAATTATTCATCAATTTCGACTTGGGTGTTGAACTCTCAATCGTCATTCCTGGATATATTGTAATAGCTTCCTTCAAACTTATAATCATACACTTACTTCTACACTTGCCTCCATAAAATTTTATATAAATCCAACAAACTTCAAAACTGTGAATCTACCCCACTGTATTGTCATGTAATATATGTTAAAATTTCATCTAAAATACTTCCAAATATGTGAATGTATGAATGTATGATTATATATATGTATGTAGACAACAACAACACCAATGATGATGATTATTATTCGTTTTATAAAAAAAACAAGGAAATGTTTAGTTAGTAGTTAAAAAGTAACCAACATTAAATTCCCATTAAAACTTAAAGGTTTTGGTTTCGGATTTTACAATTTTTCCGATTTTCCCCTCTTGTGACGTTGCTTTGCTCCTTTTTCTTTCATTTTCATTTCATTTATTTCTTTTTGGTGTGGAACAAATAAACATTTAAAGTTTAAATGCACTAAAGATGTGGTTTTTGTTGTTGCTGCTACATCTGGAGGTCTTATTAAAACGGAAGTTGCTGTATGTTAAGTTAGTTGAATGCACTTAAAATATAGAAAAGAGTGAAATATCCAGCTAAATAATAATAAAGTTTTAGTTTGTCAGTGTTTTTTTTAATTTTGTTGTTGTTCTTGTATATAATGTATATTGAAAATTTCTATAAATATTTGTCAGATTAAAATTTGAAAGAAAATATTTAAAGTTCTTTTCTTGGTTTAAGTTGAAATTAAATTACATTTGAAGTTTTCAAATAATGATTTTTGCTATTTAGATTTCTTTTGTAAAGAGAGAGTTGAGAAAAAGTTGAGTGAGTAGTAAATAAAATGGAGTTTGTAGTTGAAGAGATTAATAAAAGTAATAATATATACAAAATGGATTTAACATTTGTTTAAAAGGACTTATTTTGGAAACACTAATTAATATTTTCTTATCTAAACGAAAATATTCCTAACAATTTGCTTTCTAAACTTTTGAGGATAAAAAAGAATTTAAAGAATTTTTAATATCAGAGGTTTTAAAAAAATAATATAGACTAATAAGACAGATTATATATAACATATGACTTAATATATTTTTTATATAGATGGTTCCTTTAATCTTTATAATTTAAAAGAAATGAACCGCAGTGTTTCCAAACCGAAATAACTTAAATAATTCTGTAGTTTTATAAATACTGAATATTTTTAATGAATCTTCATATGAATATTCCTGATTTTCAATTGATTTAAGCACAAGTTCTTTCTGGGTCCAATGGAAGGACCTCCAATGTTCGAATGATGAAAATCGCATTTTTGTTTTTTTTATTGTAAAAAATTTTACATATAGATAGGTCTTTCAGTTCTCTACAATACAGTTCAGAAACATTTTCACCCCATTTCATACCTGATCTTTTTGGATCCACAAATACTGTGTAACATTTTTTCACTTTAAAAATTACAATTATCCCTTTGACTCAAGCTTTTCATAATATAAAAGAATTATTATTATTATTTTATATGTATGGAAAACAAGTAAAATTGGTATAGTCGGCCAAGTCCGACTATGTAACACCCTGCACCACAATGTTAGTTATAAATGGTAGTTACGAAAAAGTAATAACCGGCCTAATTTTTACATAAGCACAAACGGATAATACTCCAACCGACTACGGTAGTGTAGGGTATAAAAATCTGAGGGTTTAAGCGGAAATTCACTTTCTCTACTTATCAAAATTATAATCCATTTGTGAAAAGTAGACATAATTTCCGATATATTGTTTATCTACACTAATGAATATATTCCAAGTGAGGACTGTAACTTAAAAACCCTTTGCTGGTGATAAAATCTATATTTTTTTTAATTGTAATAGTAATACATATGTAATATGAATGTATATTAAGAATATTTAGATCTCTCTCATTATATTGTGAACAAAATATAGATCGCAATATAAAATTTATCTTGATAAAATTTTGCATATGTTATTAATTCGCCTATTGAAATTGATGATGACGAATGCAGTATTTTTTCTATCTTTCACATAAATGTTTCCCGCGAAATAGGCAATAGTCGTCCTAAATGTAAAGTGATTTCAACGAAATATGACATAAATAAAACTTATAATTCATCTACAACTTTCGAGAGTCCGAAAGGGTTGGTCTCTTATTTGTTATAGCTATATATTACCTCCCAGAAAGAAATATTTTTCAAAAGCATAAAGCTCACCTCAATGTGTTATGTAGATTTATATGAAGGTAGTTTATAAATTGTTCAAGATACAATTTATAACAAAAAAAAGGCATTAAATAGTTTGAACTGGCGGACCATAACTTCTTAATTTTTATAAATTTTCCCAACAATAATATTATTTCTTTTATTTCAATAATATAACAAACAAAAATGAGATTTTTTACATTAACTTATACAAAATGAGAGTTTCGTTTTTATAAAACTTAAAAGTTTTCATGTCGATTAACTATTGTTGAGAGCGAAACATTAATAATAATGATTTTCATATTTATTCTACTTATTTATTTAAATAAAAAAGAATGAGAACTTTAAGTTTAACCTACTTTGGGTTTAACAATTCCCATTCTTATTGTTGTTGCTGCTGTTGTATTGATTTCGTAAAATACATTTGCAAACAAGTTAAAATGTTAAAGTCGGTCAAGAATGACTATGAAATACACTATGCCACATTATTGTTTGTAAATGGCTACGATAAATTTATGAACGACCCTCGTTTAGTTTGCTTTTTGATTCATTGTTAAGTGTGCAGTATAATATTGTGAAACTAACATTTATGTGAAATGCATGCAATTGAAAAGGTTTATATAATCTTTATATCGGAGCTAGAAGAAATCGTATGTTCGGTATATAATTTCTCATATCAATTATGAATTCATAATACCAACTCATATGTGAAATTTATGCCCTTTAAAGTGATATTTGGAAGATGGCTTGTATGGGACTCATGAGAAGTAATGGACCGATTCTCGCACAATTCGGCACATCGATTTAGAATACTTTAAGCCTTACTTTTGACTTTTGGTTGAATTTTTTGTGACCATAAAACCACATTCCTGGAGAATATTTGTATGAGAACTACTTGAAACCTGTAGAGTAAGTACAATGTTTACATGGACATTAGACAGTCAGATAGATGGACGGATGGGCATCATTTAATCGACTCAGGAAATTATTCTGAGTTGAACGGTGTAGTTAAAAGTGGTTGTTGCACCATTTTGTATGTATGTTACAAACATCTTACAACCACCTACGGTGCTGTAGGGTATAAAAACGGGAATTCAGGTGTTGTAGTTAAGTTTACACTTATACTTATGCTCAACTGAAATTTACATGTTATGAAGGAGTGCTAGTGTGTTGGAGTAAGTTGTTGCCTGTTGTATGTAAGAGATCTTTAGGGATTAACAATTGCAAATGGAATTGAAATTGTGTTTTGTTCGGTTCTGTTGTTTGTTGCTTAAATTATATCCAACAAGAAAGTAAAGTGTGAATTTAAAATAAGAGAAAAAGTTATATTTTGAACATGTTAATTTTTGGAAAATATTTTACTAAAATAAACTAAGTTTGTAATACTTGAATTTTGAACAAATTTCAAAAATTTTAAGCTGACGTTTTTATGCAGAATAAGAGATAATTTAAAGACAATTTCAAACTCTTGACATTATGAACTCATAAATAGCACAAAGAAAGTTCCAAAATGACATCAATAAAATATCATTATAAAATCTTCTTCAAATTTAAGCGAAAATTATATTTAATCTAAAACACTCATACCAAAAGAAATTTATTTTCCAAAAAGAAAAAAGTATTCTTGTTCTCTTAAACGACAGTTTGACACTTGTGTTTGTGTTTAAACAAAAAATAATGTGTTAATAATAAAAAAGAATTTCTATCTAAGAATTTCTTAGAATATCATCTTTTTCTGCAGAAAATAAAACAATTTAATTCTTGGAACAAGTTGTAGGGATGCCAAATGAATTCCGGGATTAGGAATTTTAAAAATCAAATTTTTCACTGAAATTTAGTATTGATACACTACAACACCATAGGTGGTGGGGTATTATGCAGAAGTTATAACGGACAGAAAAATAAAGCTTCAACCACTTTTAGGTATACCGATCAATTTATAATCACTTCCTGGCTGGCTGTCCATGTAAAGCTTGTTCTCAACTTATAGGTCGCAGTTTTTAAGACATCTTAATGAAATTTGGCACGTACTATTATTTTCAACTAAGGACGATGACCATAAGATTTCCAAATATTAAACGATTTCATCCAAATTTTTCAAAATAAGTCTTATTGTATTATAAAATGCTGTGCCAAATTATAAGAAAATCGTCTCATTATTTCTCATGGATACCATACCATCCTTCCAAATATCACTTTATAACTCATATATCGCATATATACGTGGGAATTGTAAAAATATTTAGTCAAAATAAACTATCCAGAAAAAAAGTGTTTTTAAAACGTATACTTTATTTAGATATGGATTACGGGATTGGTTTCCCTAATAAGTAGTCATTGGCAACGTATGAGTAACAAATATTTGTATTTGTTTTTGCTTAAATAAATTGTTCATACGTCAGTGATACGTTTTGGTTTTTTTATTCGACGTTTAAAAATAAATAATTTATTAGAGATATGAACATGTGTTCTTCATCTCTTTTCTTGCATACACACTCACGTTTAACATGAATAAATATTTCGAATATAAAATTTATTAGAATTCCTCTCCATCTTTTTTGGTTTAAATATTATAGAATATTTATGTTTTAGCTGTTTTTTTAATTTATTAAATTTAAAATTGCGTTTTTGGAAATTTTTTAAAAAATTCAAAAATAAGTGACAATGACAACATGAAAATATTTGCATATAAATGTATATAATTGGAATACAATTTTAAATTCTTGATAAGAATTAGGTAAAAATGAATTATTTTTGGTAAAGAAAAAATACTTTAGAAAATTATAAAATGTTAAATTTACATGATAAATATCTGAAATTATGTACAATTCGAATACAAAAGACAATTTTTATATTATGCACTACCACAAAGTGTATATCATTTTATCCGCGTGTGATATTTGTATAAAGTTTAACACTTTTATAACTTCTATGTAACTATAAAATTTTATTTCTCATTCGATTTCTTTTATAAATTATTTACAATACTTGTATTAAGGAGTGAAAACGAAAAATTCTTAATACGTTAATTAAAAGCGAATCCATCAAACTCAATTCTTCATATTTTAATCGATTGAAATTTTTATTAAAATTTACAAAGAAATAAAAATTTCATAGTTCCATTAACGTTTTTATAGTGCTTTCTGTCAATAGCTTGAATAGGTAATCCATCTCCCTTTAAAATCTAATACACTCATGGACAACTTTTTTGTGCTCTTCAACTCTCTTCTAACAAGAGCTCAATATTCCTCTAGCCTTAGCACAGAGCAGTTTGGAGGATTTGCCTCTCTTGGTAAAAATATTTTATTATTGTACTTATACCTCTCAAACGCTTGTTTGCCATAATGAGAGGATGGGATAAAGGGATATATTATGAAGTTTTATGAATGAAAGCTGCTTAAACATTCCTTAATGTAAATTTCGGTATTCATAGAGCCCGTTTTAACGGGCTCTATGAATACCTTTTTTGCCGCAACTGCATATTGCTTGGCATATCTAGTTGGGTTTTGTTGAAGGTATATAATAATTGAAAAACGAATTTTTTTCTGGTCACTCATTTTAATCAAATTAATAATTTATTCGCTGGTTTCAAATTTGACATACTGACTCACATATTTTACAATGGTTACTTGGTGGAAAGAATGAAATAATGGGTTAAACATTTTAATGAAAAACGTGTGTTAAGAATTTTTCGTTGCAACACCTTATTTATCTGTTAAGGTTTCGAGTTATTTGCATTTTTATTTAATTGTATTGCTCCTCCATTTTACAAATAGCAGATATATATATATAAGAAACACACTAATGCATATTACTATAGACGCATTATTACCTTTTTTATTTCTATTTTATCTTTGCTGTTTCATTCAAAATTAAAGTTAAAGTGTTTTAATGAGAGGTAACGGTACTTTTTAAAGTAAAAAAGATTTCTTCGTAGTCTTGTTGTTTGCCTTCTTCATACGACCAAATGCTCTTGCAGCTATTTTATCGAAAATAATTATATTCGTGACCACAATGTGAAATTAAACGCTCCTAAAATTTGGTGCGTATTTTTTTTTAAGAAAGGACTTATTAAACTTATAAAACAAGAATGAACTCAACTCAACACAAATGTAGAAATAACTTTATTTTCCCGTTTATTCCAAACACGTTGTTCCACATTTTACGAAGAGATGAAAACGTAAAATGTAAAACAATGCGCAAAAAACGGCATAAAGAAAATCGTCCTATACTTTTGTTAGACTGGCCGGCTTGCAGTCCGGAATTAAACTCAACGGAGAACTTAGATGATGCCAAACAAAGGATCATCCAACCAATATTAATAGTAATGGAGAGACTGATAAATTTAAGTTAAGGAAATTAAGTTAAAAAATAAAACTAAATAAAAATAAAGTTTTCAGTAAAAAATATTTTAAATAAAATCTTTGTTGATTTGTTAAAATTATTATTTTTTCAATAAATATTTTCTTCTTTATTGATATTTTTTCTAATTCTTTAAAAAAGTTATGTGCGTTTGAAGGAATATGCGGCCGTGTATTGTTTATGCATTTTATTTGACTATTATCAAATTGGATAATTAATATAAAATTTTTAAAATTTGTAAAATAAGATAAAATTTTGACCTGCGATAAATCGCAACGGAGACTAGTTTCAAAAAATTTCATATTCGTCAAATTCAATATTGATGTTGAGAATTAAATTTTATTAAAAGTTTATTTGATTTAACCGTAAACATATTTTCAACTGAGACACGGAAATAGCTGTATTAGTCTTAGATATTTTCTTTTTGACACTACAAACGGATTGACAAACTTTATATTCTTGTGGTAGTGAGGAGTATAAAATGTATATAAAATGTGAAATTTGATATAAAATAAAAAATTATATTACATAACTTCTATAGTAAGTTTTTGGCTTAATTCTGAAAAAATTGGGAAAAAATACAAAATTATATTGCACAAATATCAAAATTAAAAATATTATTATCTATTTTTTAAAAAGTACTTGTTTTCTAAAAAAAAACTCTCTTTAAAAACAAAAGCACTTTGAAATAATAAACAATAATAGAAAAAATAAGTATAATTTTACACTTGTATACAAAATAACAATGAAATAACAATATAAATAATAAACATTATACATATACATGTACAAATACAAACACAAATAGAGAAAAACCCACACATTAATATCTATACATAGACATACAAGTTTATTATTATTACAATGCACAGTGGGACATAATCTGTAGCTTATGCTTTTCTGGAGTGGACTTGACTTAATAATTTTTGTATATACTCTAGAAGTATGTCTGATTTTACACAAAATCAACTTTTGATTTGTGTAATTTGAAATGGTCTGGAATCAGTTCTATAAGGTCATATTGGAAATATTCTGGACACAGTTCTATAGGGTTTTTGGATTAATATTAGAAAAAAATATATTTTATAAAGAAGAGTTTCAGATATATATATATATATATATATATATATATATATATATATATATATATATATATAAGTCTCACGTTTTGACGAAAAACTTCATTTTAGATGAAATTGAGTGTAGAGTTTTTTTGGTTCAAAAACACAAAATCTTTAATTTTAAGGATCGTCTTGTAGAAAATGCATTTTAGGTGTTTATGTTAAGGATAAGTTAAAGATATTATCACTTAACAAAGAAAATAAAAAATTGAAAATATCAACTTTGGATAGATTTGCCCACAATTCTTTGCCCAAAGTTCATCCAAATTTAGTTTTATTTCCTTATATTGTATAACGAAATAAGAAAATGTGAAGTTCAGAACAAAACTTGATTTAATGTTACCACCTTTGATTTCTTCATCAATGTGCATAGGTTAAGAATTGATTTGGACTTAAATATCTCTGAAACTGTAAAATATCACTTACACATATAGGACTATATTTTATAGAGACTTATAAGATTTATCTTAATACAAATCCCTGTTGTCTTAATTCATAATTCATGAATTTTTGGCGAATTTTTTAAAAATCAACATACAGCAAGCCTTGCTTCCCTGGGCTCCATCTGATCACATCGGTATTTCGTCAGATCACCTCCAAAGTTCTAATCTCTGGGCATGTGAAATTTCTTTATTTCCAGAAAAAAATATTATACTCCACTGTGCAATAAACTAAAAGGGTAACACAAAAAAAGGAACTGGTTAAATTTCTTCTTCTAAGAGAATAAATAATGACCATTTTTGTATTACTAGTAAAAATCAATTTTAGTATTTAAGAGGACAAGATTTCTAGGCTCATTAATTTTTCTTCATTTTTGAATGACCCTTTAAAATAAGTCTATATATTTTTCATAAATTACCAACGATAGTAATAATATTATGAGTTTATGATTTTAATAACAATTTTGACACTTGTTCATTATATATATGATATTGTTCATAAAAACTATTTAAAACATAAACCACAATGGAAAAACGACACTAATTTTTATTTATTCCCATTTTATTTAATTTTTTTTGTAGTTTCGCCATTAAACTAAATAAGTGGGTGAAGTGTGAAAACCACAATAAACAACTGCAATTAAAGCTTTTTTTCGATTTTTCTTCTATTTTATAAAATATTTAAAATAAAAAGCAAAAAAACTGCAAAACTAAATAATAAATTTATTTATTTACTTTTATATAAACAAAACTAATGTAAATGTTTACATTAAAATATTTTATTAATACATTTTTATTTTTATGTGGATTTTTTTATTTTTTATATACAAATATTTATGTTGATTATATATACACATACATATACACATTATATAACATTTACATAATCTATTTTCAATAATGTTACACACAGATACCGAAATGTAAACAAAGAGAGTCCATTAATATGATGGTTCCTTAAAGTAACGAAATAAAAAATGAAACGAAAGGATAAATAAAAGAAAAAGCTAAAAAATAGCAGAAATAACAAGAAAAAGATGCTGAGCAATGACTTTGAGTGACAATAAAACCAATGACAATGTAACAAAAGAAAATAATGACGAAAAGAAGAACAATATCAAGTGCAATAGTCTATATGGTGTAACATAGAATTGGGTAAAGGAAAAATAAATTTTATAAAGTACATTTAAAACAAGTTATAAGAAAAACAAAAAATCTATTAAGGTATCTCAGATTAAGCCTATTTTGGTCTTAAACCCTAAAAAACTCCATTTTATTGAGAAACAAACCATTTTTGATTTTTTGAAAAATGGCCATGGATTAAGCTTGTTGTTTCAAAGATCGATTTTTGATAAATACTATTATAGTTAAAAATATCGATTTTGATTTTCGAAAGAAGTGATCACCTATTAAGCTTGTTTTAAAATCGATATATTGATTTTTTAAATAGTGATCATGAGTTATGCTTGTTTAGGCCAACAAAAGTGAAAAAGTAATCCTGGGATAAAGATTTTTTTGAATTGATTTTGAATGATCTTGAATTAAGTATATTTTAATCAAAAACCCCTTAAAAAAGCGATTTTTGGCTTTAATCATAGATTAGCTTGTTTTGGGGAAAAAACCTTTTTACTGAGTTACATACCAATTTTTGTTTAAAAAATTTTTGAAAAAATTATTATGGATTAACTTATGTTGGCCTGAAGGACCGTTTTACTTCAAAAATAATTTTTGATTTTTTAAGTGATCCATGCATTAAGCATTAATTTTTCTTTAAAAATCGGTTTTAGTTTTTAAGAATTAATCATGGAGTTTTGTCAGGATTTCTAAATTTACTAAATTCTCATTTTGGTCTGTGTTATTTTCAGTTATATAAGAAATGTCTTTTTCTTGTACTCAATTTATTTTATAAAAACAGTAAATTACGTATAAAACCCTATTGTAACCATTTGTCATTCTTGTCCTTTATTCCATTTCATTCTTAACATGTTTGTGTGCGTAAATATTGTTATAAGTTTAAAAATACTTGGATAAATGAAAACCATTTAATATAAGTTTTTTTTTTTTGCTTTGAGTAAGAGAAAAGTAGAATGAATGAAGAGAGTAAATTTTTTTCTTCATATTTGTGCACTTTGAGGACAAGTTTAAAATGTGTATGTATAAGTATGTGTTTGTTGTAACACTTGTTGACTTTGTCTTATTCTTGTGTTGGAATATTATGTGTGTATAGAAAAAATATATAAATGAACAAACTTACCGCAATACAAACATATTCTTATGTAATAAAACATATAAAAGTCGAACTGAGTAACCTTTTTTTCAAAAATGACAAAAATAAAAAAAATAATAATGTAAAAAGTTTGAAGAACTAACACAATAGTGCAATTTAATATGAGAGGGTCATCAACACTGTGGGTTTTTGTTTTTCTTTATCTTTTACTTTTTATCTGTCATATGGTTATCAACACTTTTGAACAATAACAACAACAACAATATAAAATAATACTTCATGCACGAGAACAAAATAATGATTAAGGTTCAAAGTATAAACAAAAGACCAAGAATTTAGATTTTGATTCCTTTTGTTCGGTTTTCTCAGAAATCAAGATAAAAATAGGAAGAAAAAATAAACAAAGAAAATCTTAACATTTTTGTTGTTGGCACAACAAAATCTTAATTAAAATCAAAAATCCATATAACTGTACTTCAACCGAAAATAAAGAAAACACAAAAAGATAATCTTTCAAGGTACAACATATGTATGTATTATTTTTTCTAAATAATCATTGTGTTTGATATCAAAATAAAATGCAAGAGGAAACTATTATATTCGGTAATGGTGGAATCAGAATACGCTGCTTATGATATTGTTAAAGATCTTTTTGACCAAAATATGATATTTACTGAACGATTTTAACTTTAAGACCATATTTTAAATTATAATGAATTTTCTGAGATATGGACGATTTTAGTTTCAAAAATCGATTTTTGATTCCTTAAAAAATGATCATGGATTAGATTTTTTGAACTTAAAAAACCTTGTCATTTCTAAGCTAATTTATTAATAATTTAAAATCGATTTTTACTTTTTTTAGACCAAAATACCTTGTATTTAAAGATATATATACAATTTTAATTATATAAATCGATTTTTTGCATTTTAAAAAGATAATTATGGATTAAGTTTATGTTGGTCAAAAATCTTATAATAATATTTTATGAACTGTGGATCGGATGAATCTGATCAAAAATATGTGTGTACCATATTATTAAAAAAACCCTACTTAGTCCTACAAAATATTGGCCAAGTACTCAAGGTCTGCTCTCGAACTGTTTTCAGTGTTATTAAACAGTACCGGAAGAACTTGATAGAAAATCTGGTTCTGGTAGTAGCAATGGTCCATATTATGTTTATAAAGCCTTTCAAAAGAGCTTGTCATCCGGTAGAAGAGCAGTCTAATGAGCTCAATGTTGGACTATTTGGTACGTAATGTTAACTCTTATTTAAACGTTCCCGACAGGAGCGCTGCTATAAATTTAGATGCCAAAAACAGAGCACCTAAAGTCAAGTAGCTAAAAAAATAAGAAAACTTGACGAAACGTAAGTTCTGGTTGATTTTGCTCAATTTTCCGGTCAAAAACTTTATGCTGCTGATGCTCAAGGGAATATTAAATATATGGACAGTTTTGTCTATTTTTTATATAAAACTATAACACTAATTAAACTTTATTTAAATCGATTTTTAAATTTCAATAAAAGTGATATATAGACAATAAACCTATAAACGCTCTCTTTACTGAGATATTTTATTTCAAATAACGATATTTGATATTTTTAAAACGTGATTATGGATAATGATTGTTTTGGTTAAAAATAATATAAATTTTATCTTCAAAATCCAATTTGTATCTTAGAACAAAAGATATGAGTGATTATGCTTACTTAAATCCAAAACAAAGTTTTAACTAAATTATGGATTTATTTTATATGACACTCGTCTTAACAAACTAAGTATATCATAATTCTCCATTTGTGGTGATTCAGAATACAAATCCAGAATAAAATTAAATACAAATAAAAAAGGACATTGTAACATCCTGACTTGAGTGAAATTAATATTAAAATATAAAAACAGCAGCTAAAAGAGGAGAATGAATTTATCATTTGATTAATAAATCCTTAAGATTGACATAAGATGACTTAAAGATTTTATTATTGAATACATCAAATATTACAAATGTTTGACTCTCAATACTTGAAATAAAAAGCAGAATGGATGAAAGCGAACAAGAAACGAAAAGTTTTATAAAAGCAATTATAATAGAATTTTCTTCATTTTCGTTATAACACAAATATGAAGAGCTGTTTTTGTCATTCTCACTCTAACAGATGATGACATAAAGAGAAAGGTGGGCCAATTTCGAATATATTCATAATATTTTGGATTAGATTTTTTTGTAACTAGATGATTTTGAGGGATATAATCGGGCAATATGGTTTGGTTTATGCTATGAAGGAATTGGGGACATTCTTCACTGGTAATCAAGAGAACAACAAGTAGAGATTTTTGATTTAAGTATTTATAATGATTTATAAAAATTAAAATGTTGGATCCAACGAAGACATATATCAAATCCATATTACAAATTCCGGAATTATAAAATTAAACTTTGTTGAAGAGAAAACAAATTGTTTTTGAAGGCTCAATCAATTATCATATTTCTTAAAGCACACGATCTTCCCGATTGTTGAAATATGCCGATCCAAAATAATGAAGTTTTTGATTTTGTAGTGCATTGCATAAGAAGTATTAACGCATTGTTCTATTACTTTCATTGTTCTATTTGTTACAACTTGGAAAGATCTGAATTTGATTTTAGAGTATAAAACTACGCATTCTATATTTTCCATCATATCAACTAACACTTTAGAGAAAGTACCCTCTAAAATATGAATGAATTCTTTTGCATACAATCTGAGTTGATTTAGATAAAAACACTTTTCTCTTTAAAAAATCCGTCCAGTAATTAAAAAGCAGTCCGATACCTAAGAAATTCACGTAATTTATTATTGCGACAAAAATTTCAAGCAGAAGGTGTATTTTTCTGTTCTAAAAAATCCAGTCAAAATGACTTCCAACAAAAAAATTCAGTCAAAATGACTACATACAAATTTTTTGTTAGAGCTCAATAACATACATTTGTATAGGGCCCATATGAAATAAAAGATCGCCGGACTGACATGGTTAAATCGACTCAGGAAGTGATGATTGGCCACCTTAAATATCATCATCAATTTTTTATCTATTCGACAGGATTTATCTTATTTTTCTTGTTATGAAAGTAACATTCATTGATGATTATTTATACATTCTCATATTGTGTATGTTTAAGTGTTGAAGACAGTGTGAACGTACATAAAAATAATAAAACATGTAAAATGCTTTATTCCGCTATGCTGAATATTCAGTACCCTCCAACACAAATTCGTGAGAAGTAAATACGTTATGTTTCGCATATACACACTTAAGCATACACAAACAAATGTATAAACGTTTTTCTTAAGTATAACACAGGAACACTTAATGAGTTATAAATTAGGTAATATTTTTAGCTATAACTTTTTTTCTATTATATCGATGTTTTTTCGAAAGGCAATGAAGTGTATACAGCTTAATGTTATAGAAAAATATCTTTCTAATTTAAAGACTTATAAATGAGACTTATGAATGAGAAAGTTCTTCGTTTGAACTTAGAGTTTGTTTCAGATATCTGAACCGATTTTTAAGGTTTTAAATTGAAAACTTTTCAAAACTATAGCAAATACTAAGGTCAAAGTTCATTAAGCTCTGCAAATTTTTGTAGATGAGAGTGTGCCAACAAAAAGACAAACATAGCTCGACTCAGATTTTGATTTGATGCAATAATATATACACATTATGGATTCTTCAATGATTCCTTCTTAGCGTTACACTCGGAATGACAAAGTTTATATACCCTCTTCATCACTTATTGTGGTGGAGAGTATAAAAACATTGAAATAATTGCTTGTTTTTTGTCAAGATTTAGAAATTCTTGTTAGAATTTTAGCTTGATTAAATGCTTGAAAAAAGCTTTTTTTGCTTATGTTAGCTTGTCTTGTAATTGTTGTTGATTTGGCTTTTTTGTATGTGTTTTTATTTTTAACTTGAGTTTTTTTATAATACAAACCATGAACATACACATACATATGTTTTCAAATAGAATCCCCTTAATGGTGGTTGGATTTTATTCTTTCTTTTACTCGTTGCTGTTGAAAATATCTAACCCTAAAAAGCCATCAAGTCGTGTTATATAAAAATAATAGGAAAAAATGGAAAAATCCGGAAATTTGTTTTTATTTGTAAACAATTATTTTATATGTACTTTATACGATAAAATGAGGGGAGAGAAAGTGAAATAATGTAAATGTGTATTAAATTTAAAAACACTTGTGTAACACAGATAATGATTATTGAAAAATATATTTAAGGCTCTTAAATTATTTAAACAATTTTGCTAAATGTCTGCTTTAATTAAAATAACTGAAATCATGTTATCAGTTTCTTAAAATCCATTATTAAATTTTAATTTTAATTTCTTTTTTTTCAAAATAGTGCATTTTCAATTCGCCTTAGTTTTCGGAAAATTTTCTTCTTCTTTTTTCTATTATTTTTTTATTTCATCTTATTTTTGTTGTTGTAAAACAATTTCAGTTATTGCATCAACTATAAAACTTTAACAATTTCTAATGTTTTTTCTATTCATTCGTATTTCTCGGTAATAGCTGATTTTTTTTAGAGTTTTCCTCTTTTTATTTTTACTGTTCGTGTATTTTTTGTTAAATATGAATATTGAATTCATGTTAGCGGTTGTTTAAAATAAAAACTTTAACTTACTTTTCTATTGTTGGAAAGCAAGAACAAGTGGAAATAAATTGGAAAGACCAGATTTCGGTTTGAAAATTCAATTTTTTTGTGGTTACGATAAAAAAAATCTGAATAAAACTGAAGTTGTTTATAAAATTAATGTAACGGAAAATTTTTTAAAAGAAGAACAAATAAGGAAATAAAATAAAATATAAAAATGGGAAAAATATTTAAACATTTTTATTGGAACTAAAAAGGATATCAAAAATATCGTATTATTAGAATTGGACAATTTGCAGGGAAATTATTATAACTAGAAAATTGAACGTTTTGGGAGAAAAAAAGTAATTAAGAAATTTATAGTTTTCTTCATCACATTAAAGTGAAAAGTACCTGATATTTTATGTTAACAATAGATAAAGTCAGACCAGTTCATCGTCACCAGGTAAAACCCACATGATAGACCTCATCCCCACCAAATGTATTTTCCAATTGATCACAAAGGGAGTGAACTTATTTGATCTAAAACATTAAATCACTTAATCACCACAAAGTAAGTACGAACAGGTGTTTCTATTGCGTATTGTGTCAATGGCTCTTAGAACAATCCCATGTTTAAATGACTACTAGGAAGCTTAGTAAAGTGAATAGTGATGACACTGTTTAGGGCTTCTTTATGCCGTAAAAAATCCTGCATTTTTTCCTTCCCCCATAAAAGCGTTTTAGAATTTTTTCTCAAAATTACGTTTAATTTTATAAAATGTCCAGCAAAAGTTTTTGAAATATGTCACAATTAAGATCCATTTGTTAAAGGGAGCACTATTTATGTACAAAAATTTCGTGAGATTTCCTGAATTCTTTATAGAGGTATTAACGGTTCTCACTAAATGTAATATCATCGTGTCAAATTTCTTTAAAATTAAATAAGACGTTAAGTCATAATCATTGGTAAAATTGTTCGGCTTTTAGAGGTTATCTCCGACATAACTCAATAACTTTTCTACTAAACTGATTATGCCGGTTTTAAATAAGGAATTTATTACGAGATAAATAACTACTTAGGTGAAATCTTATATACACTAAATGATAAACTTTATATAACTTATCACCATTTGCGGTGGTTGAGGTTACGAAACATACACAGCAAACACCTCAATTTGGTGAAAAAATAAAATTCGCTACCTTTTCCCTTATGAACTGAACTTTTATTAAAAAATCACTCAAAAAGGAAAAATCCCTCCATCTGACATCACTCAACATATGTGAGTACGTATTTATCACTTGTGTTGGTAAACTTTAAGTTTAACCAAACAATTATATGTTTCACCCAAAGTTTACTTTCACTATGTTTTTTAACAAAAGTTATTTTTTGTATGTACTCATAACATAAAAATTCAAACGTTTCGCAAAAATGTAAGATTTCAATAAAACTGAAAATTGTCGGTAAAGATACAATAAATATAGGCCGACTATTCCATATTCTACATCATTTTGAAACTTTTTTGTGCAAGATAAAACAAATTATTGTATGATCTTCGTTGAATTGGTGTCTTATTCAGATCTCCGAGAAAATTGAAACTGTGATATATGCTTATGTAACTCTCACCTTATTAAAATTTTTACATTTAAAGCCAATTTTTGTAATTTTTCGAAAAGTTCTTAACTTATTTGTATTACATTTATACATACATTAATGTGAAAATGATTGTATTAAAAATGAATTTCGTTCTATGGGAGCTATAGAAATTATTAACCGATCCCTCTTATACAGCGGTTTTTTTATATTTAATAATAATTAATAAAATATTTGATCAGCTCCAATGTTTTTCGATTTATGTGGGTCATATTAATTTGTCACAAATTTCATAAAAAACATAAGTTTTTGGATGATTTTTAAAGGAACTGTTCTACTTGACCTGTGATTATATCAATACACGCCATCATTGGAACAAAAAGATATATTAGACATTTTTAATTTCAGCCAGACAGACGGATGGACGGATTTATGAAACAATTCTCATTCTTGTTCTTCCATTCTTGTTTTTAAAGTACTGAAAATTATGTATAATAATACGATATAATTGCTTAAATTAAAATGGTCACCTTATTGGTCTCACATATGAACTTTCTTGCAAAAAGTTGTATTCTTAAGGTTAAAAAAAGAAATAAAAACTTTTAACAATTTCATTTCTAAAGTCAGATTGTTTATTCTAAAGAATATAAAGTATGTAAAAATGTGTTTATCAAAATATATATAGACACACATGTGCTAAGAGGAAATATTAGTTTTTTTATGTTTATAAAATTCAACTTTCAATAAGTTTATATTTGTGTGTGAATGAATACAAGTCTGATTTATTTCCCAATGAACCAGGGACAAATAAAAAAATAATTAATTAAATTTAAAATGAAATTTGGTGGAAAAAACATATTGTATGTGAAAACCTCTTAAAAACTGTCATACAAATTAAAAAAATAGTAAAAAACTTTAATATTTTGGTTTCATTTTTTTGGAACAAATTCTGCAACATTTAAACCATTGAAGATATTTATAGAATTTACAGAGAAGGTGGTTTAGAGTTGACTATGAGGTCTATAGACCTCTGAAAGGAATGGAATAGGAGCATCCATTCGGAAGAATTGAACATAAGAATCTAAACCGAATGTTCTAGGTTAAGGGTAGAGTTTTTTTTAAAGATTAGGAATCAATTATGTTGTACTTAGCCAAGCGGAGATGGTTATAGACTATGTTACATTGATTTTGATCTAGTTAATTCAACTGTTCTCCAAATGTGCGAAATTCGTTAAAATCAATTTCAATATGCATCGACCTTTGGCCAAAATAATGACTCGTGCCACATCTGTCAAGATGCGACCTGCATTTTGTTTACAATCTTTACATAGACAGCCGGCCAGGCGGACATCGCTAAATCGGCTTAAAAAGAGACCGGTACAAACGTATTATATCCCAACCACATTTGATCTTATTTAAAAGTTACAAAATCGGTTCCGTAGGTGGCAAGTTAAAGACCGATATTTGATACAATCACCAGAAACTGAAAAATTAATAATGGATTGTGAATTAACGGCTTATTCAATTATCATAAAATTTAAAACCCTCATACTGTCTTTAGTGCAAAACGTTACACAATATAAAACGGAGTAGTAGTATCCCCCTTACAAACAAAGCATTTAATATCGCATATCTCTGAAACTTATAAAGAAATATATTTAAATTTACTGATAGGGCGTGTCCTAACTCTAAAACTGTTTGGGATTACAAAATAATTTATATTAAAAAATTTCCGGATAGTGAACATAATACAGCACGTAAGGTAATATGTACCTAATGTACACCTGACACTAGTTCAAATTTCTAGATCTATTCCGTCTCTTGTGGATTTTGTTCTGAAAACAATTTTCTTATTCTCCAAAATTATTGGGTAAACCAATACTACTTGCATGATTTCATAACATGGAGTGTCCCGTTATTACAGAAAGTAACCAAGATAAATTCCCGTGACTATGATTCGGAAGCTGCCACGGCATTCTCTGATAAACGTGTTTGAATATCGTATTTTTAAAATTATGTTATTAACAACTGATAAAAAATTCGAATGGAGGCATGAGAGAATACAAATAAGTAAAATGTATAAATCAACCGATTTTTCGAAATCTCTCTAACTATGGGAGATAACTCACATATTTTTCAAACTATGAAAAAAATGAAAAAGGAAATATGCGAGGGAAATTAGATAATATGAGCCCAATTTTTAAGAAAATTGGTTTAGAAATCAAAGTGCATTGTTAGGTAATTGCAAACCTGATCAAATAAGATTTTATTATTTTCCTGTGAAAAGTGTGAAATAATCTAATTCCAACATGATTAATAATTGTACTTTAGGGTGAAATAGTATAAAGAAGAGAACATTAAGAAGTGGGTGTCGATTACTAATTGCTAAGCAAACAATTTTATAAAAAATAGTTTTTTTGATAATAAGAACAGTTAGTTTCTACATAATTTAATCAGTGAAACTACTTCTCAATACGACAAAGTTATTAACTTAAAATTCCCTAAATCGGTTAACTTCGAAAATTTGGCAAAAAAAAGTTAAATAATTTTCTAAAATGTGGTTAAATTAAGCAAAAACGATGTAATTTTACGAGGGCCGGTCCATAATTTCCTCTAGCACCCATATTATCACCCACTTCAAAGCCTTTTAAAGCTCACAAATTCTACATAAATATCAGCACCATAATATACTGTACTCTTAAGCACTAATTATACGATGGTTCGATCATTCATTTTTGATAGCTGAATTTATTACCAACAATGTGGTGTAGGGTATTAATTAATATTTACTTGTTCAATTTACTTAATTACAATTCCTTGTAAAACGTAAAGACGTCGCATTTATTCAAATAAATTCCCATAATTTATGGTTTGTTCGTGTTATAAATATTTACTCTAAAAACACTTGTTATTTATTAAAATCATAGAAATTTTAATTTAAATTTTATTATAATTTTGTTAATTGGGTACGTTTCCTGTAACACTTTAGCAAATAATACATATATGTTTTTCCATGAATGTGTAGATGTGTTAGTAACAGTTTAAAGTTATGAATACAATCTACAATCAAAATAGGAAAAAGAGAACAAAAAAAAGAGAAAACTTTTAGGTTTCTTGTCGACAGGTTTTCGCCATAGTTACGGTTACACATCTACCCCTCTAATATACACTCCAACATACCGATACATATACTTCAAATAACTTTTATATACATATGCAAAAAAAGAACTTTATACGCATTTACACACACATACGAAAACCAATGTTTGGTTAAATTTCATTTATAGTAGATTTAATAAAAGTAAGTATGTATGAGTGGGAGAGTGAGTGTATATGTGTTTCTAAGGATGATGATTTTGCTGATGTTGTTATTGTTTTTATTGTTGTAGTAGTAGTTTTCTAGTACAGAAAAAGGGGTAAAACCAAAAAGTTTTGATTGCAGGGAAACACAATAATTGCACTTTATTAGGTTTTCTTTTTTTCTGCACATGTGTGTGTTTGTATACTAGTTTAATGTACTTGTATTTGTATGTAATGTGTTGAAGTTTTATTAGCAATGTGTAGGTGTATATATGAATAGATGATATTTGTTAAAAAGTTGTATACTTAGAATAGTTGGTTTCCGGTAGATTTTATACCCTACAATACCATAGCTGAAGGGGGTATTATGCGTTTGTGTAGATGTTTGTAACGGTAAGAAACCACTACACCACTTTTAAGTATACTGTTCGACTTAGAATTACTTTTTGAGTCGATTTAAGTATGTCCGTCCGTCTACGAAAGCTATTTCGCAAGAGGTAGCAGTTATGAAGATATCGTAATGAAATTTGGCATTTGACTACAATTTTGACGACGATGTCTATTAAAATTGATTATGATTAGTATATTATTTCTGATAGGTCCCATACAAATGTCCCTACGGAGTGGGGTTTTTAGTCCATAAAATTCCTAAATATAAAACGATGTCAACCAAATTTTGTTAAAATTTTTTTATATTGTTAAAAGATGTGCCAAATTACAAAAGGATCGGTCCATTATTTCCCATAGGTCCCATTCAACCACCCTTCCAAATATTACTTTGAAACTCCTAATCTCACATATACGTGGGTACTGTAAAAATATTAAGTCAAATTAAGATAAATATGAGCCAAAATCGTTATGCAAAATTTTACAAGGGTCGGCCCAAATTTTTTTACCTCCATATAGCCCTATTGTACAAATAAACATAAAAGAGAGGAATAAATTATACGATGGCCGTAAATTTTTTGTAGTAGTTATTTACAACCAACAATGTAATGTGTAGGGTATAACAGAGTTAGACCAAATATAACATTTTTTATTGTTTTTTATTAGAGAAAATTAATTTGCTGTAATGGAAACTTTCTAATTTTAAGTTGAAATTTACGAAAATACTAAGTTTTTAAAGCAAAAGAAGAAGAATGAAAAAAAAAAACATTAAAGCCACTAATTTATTTGAAAGCATTATATTTTGATACTTAAATATAATGAAAATATTAAATGATGGAGAAATTGTCTTAAAAATAATGCTTCGAAAGTTTGTTTGAAAAATTCATTGTTGTCGGTGAAATTTAAGAAAATATATTTTAAAAAACAAAATATATTTATTATATAATTTAAATATGAAAGTAAGTTATTTGAAGCAGATGTATATACAATCTGCTTCAAATAACAGATAATAAAGTAACACATTGTCGAATAGTTTGTGATGGTTAGAATAGAAAATCTTCGATACCGAATCTAAGATCTTGTGCACAACACACTAAAACTTCTTTTACAGGTCGTACTGCAAATGAGCAAAAGGTCTGCCTCCATAAGTTTAAACCACTCTGTGATACGATGCACTTAAATCTTCACGTTGTGAACCAATAATAAACCCGAATCAACTGATAAGATTAAATCTACTAGATTTTATTGATTTTTTATAATTTATTATTATTAATTCTCATTTAGTTTATAAAAACTTTTACATAAGTGTTCTGGGTTTTAGAAAATTCTCAACAATATGAAATATCTGTTACTGTAGGATAAGTAATTTTTTAAGATTTTGAGTCATTTCAATTTTTAGATAATACTTAGCACGTCGAGTTCTGTAGACTTTTGATACCCTACACCACTGTAGGTGATTACGATATTATACGCTTTTTAACATAGCGAAAACTAACTATACCGATCAACTCAGAATAATTTTCTAAGACGATTTAATTATGTGTATCCATCTGTCTGTTCGGCGGGTTGTCCATATAAACGTTGTTAACTCTCTCTTGTAAGCAATTGAAATAAGTCATATTCGATCCAACGTTCTAGGTAGCACCCATAAAAATTACCTCCCGGTAGGGGTTAAAGGCTCATAAAACTCAATGTATTATTTTTATTTTTTTTTATTGGACGTAAAAAAGGTTTGTATTTTTCAAACTCTACATGTCTAATTTTAAGAAGATGAGTCTTCAGATGACTATAACTATCGTATAAATACATTTACGATTATTTTAAGTGCATAAGACTCTAAAAAGTATGATAATATTTAGTGTCATTAAGTCTTACGCGATCAGAAAACACAAACTAAATATTAAGAGGATTGGTCCATTAAGTCCCATACCGGTTTGTATATACATGAATACCTTGAACATATTTTAAATAAATATATTTTATAATTTTATATTTTTAAATAAATATATTATATAAAAGATTACAAAATTTAATTATATTCGGGTCAGTCATGGTGTAAGGCATTTTAAAGTAAAGCGACTTTACACTCACTGGTTTACATCTTAGAATGACTGTTTTACACTGCGATCTCGGCTTGATAACTTTTATGGACATTTCTTTTGACGGTTCAAAGGTACAACTTTCGAAGCTGGATCTAGGAGCAAGTGCATACCTTTCCAAATTTTACCAACTCGAATTTGCGTAAAAGCTTAAATTGGCTAAAGATCTGATTTCAAAAAAACGTTTGAACATAGAAAGTGATAATTATTTAAAGAAAAAGTTGGTTCAATATTTTTGATGAATTCCTAGAAAAAATTTAAGTTTTGTATTTTTAATAAACTGTTTTTGAAATTTAAAGAAATAACAATTAGTTATAATTTCAAAATCTGTCTTAGAATCAGAGAATTAAAAAAAAATTGTTCTCATAAAACGTTCAAGTTCAAATATATAGTGTTACATTTTCAGAAAAAAATCATGTTTTTTTATTAATCTGAAGTATTAAATAATGACAGTAAAGAAGTGTGGCTTTATAAATTCAGCAGTTATACATTAATTTCCAAAAAATCGATTTTGCCCCACTGTGCCATGTGAACTCTAGGTTTAAACATTAGGGGTTAAAAAGCCATACAAAAATTGTTTTGGAACCAATACGCGATGAGTATTTAACCCATCTTGGTATGTGTTTAATAGTTTTTAATATAATTTGTTGCTACAAAAATATTTGCAAGTGGTGTTTGCTATTTTTGATAACTGCATTTTTTGGTACTCTATAATCGCTTAAAGACTTGCCAGCTATAACAAATTTGCTGTCAAAATACGTACCCAAATTTTTTTTTAACTATATTTTTGAAATTTCCGTCATTATCCAAAGAGGAGTTAACTACTTTGTTCTGGTAGTGAACAGAACAAAAACTAACAGAAAATAAACTATCCATTAATTAAGTCATTACTGTATATTAAATGAAAATAATATATATAAATATTTTCCTTTAATGCCCTTCAACTTGAATTAATGGCCAATTTTTTGTAAACTTTATTAAAAATTCTAAAATTATATTGTCTTAGCAACTTCGAAGAAACATTTTAATAATTCATAATTCCATCATTTCCTTTAAATAAAGTCAAGTAAAAAGCATGGTTAAATGATGTCTATATTAACTGCGTATAATTGTTACCTTAATACTAATACTAATGTAATTTTGCATTTAAAGGAAACAAGTGTTAATTTTATAGCCCACACCTTTTAGCTGAACAATGACGTTGGTATCATTTACGAAGGCAACAAAATAACGTTAGACGTCCACTAAGTAATAGGATTGAAAATTTATAGCAGCCATTAAAAGCACAGGAGCCTCCTAGTTAAAAACAGTGTAATGTTCTGTCATTTTGCTCTAAATTCCATTTTTTCAAACGTTTTTAACAGCGAGTGTGAACATTAATAGTTGTTGTTGTTATTCTGTTCTTCTTAGTTTATCATGTTTAATGTTGTTGTTACTATAGCTGTTAGCCGTTAGGAGTCCTGATAGCTGTACACAGCCCCACTTAAGCCTTACAAGCCTTTCTTTTTTTCTTCAGAATCTGTGTTTTTTAACAACACATTTAACAGAGTTTTTGTTTTTCTCTCTTTTGTTTTAATTTCTACAGGATGTATTGTATGCAGCAGCAACAACAAAAAGTGCAACAACTACTAGGAAAATATCCTGGTATTATCCAGTGATTGTATTTTAAAATGAGTGTTTGTAGGTGGGAAGTTCTATGTATGAGTGTGTGATTGTGTGTGTCTAAAGTCGTTTAAAATAAATTGCATTCGATAGTTGTTACCAAGTTGAAAATGTAATACAAACGGTTAATAGCTAACGGAAGTAGCTTGATAGCAGGTCATGTCCTTTTCCATACTCATCTTCTCATACTCAGCCATTATTGAAATTTTCTACAACTTTGCAAAGTCATCTGAAATAATAAAATGCAAACGCAAAAAATAGGAGAAAAGGACTATAGTTTTAAATTTTATAGGTTTTATGGAGAATTTCGGTAGATTAAGACGAATCTGGGTTGAGTTTTATTAAGAGATGTAGTGGCAGAAGTGTTGGGAGTTAAAAGTTTAAAGGTTTCCGATTCAACATGGAAAAGAATTCAACACATTTCGAAAATTATATCAGAAATACATGGTAAATACAAAGTACTTTTTACAAAATTTAAATGAAACGAAATTATTTTTTTCTCATACAAACGATTAAATTTCGATAAAAATAAGAAGTATATTTTCCGTAAAAATAAGGTTTTCACTAAAAATTTTACTTTTTTAATAAAATATTAATTTCTCTACCATTTCTCTATGCATTTTTAATTTGTATAAAAATTTGCAATTTTAACTAAAAGTTTAATATTTGATTAAAAATTGAATTTTTACTAAAATAAAATTTTTCACTAAAATTTTATTTTTCCACGGTTTTTATTCGACTAGAATCCAGGATCAAAACAAGTTTCTAAATTTCAATATTCTATTTTTTGCAAATTATTCTCTTTTGACCTAAAAGTGTAATCTTTAATACTGAATTAAATAAAGAATCTTTAAACCTAAAATTAGTTCCGACTTGTCAAAAACTTCTTTTTAGATTAAAATTAGTTAATTATGTGATTACTTGTTCAAAAATAACCCAACAATTTTTTTCAATGCTCAAGTTACCCTTACAACTCTGCTAATGATGCGTTTTTGATAAAATGAGCTTTAATAAGAATACATCAATCTGAATTCAAAAGAAAATGATTTCTTAATATGAAATCCTCTAAACGTCAGTAAATATTGTGATCAATTTTCCAAAAATAAAAGAAAAAAAAAACACCTTTTCAGCTAAAATAGAAGATTAGCTTAACCTGTGATCACTTTAAATAAACTTTCAAAAATTTGATTTTATAATCTAAAATTTATTTTTTTTCTCTAATTTCCTAGTTAAATAAAAATTGGAAAATCATTTTTGTAAACTTGAACTAAATTTCAAAATTTATGAAATAACAATTTCAAGAAATATGTAAATACTGGGTTTTTGCCCAAAACAAGTTTAATATGTGGTCGCCAATTTTTCTTTTATAAAAAAGTATTAACTGAATCCTCAAATTAAGCTTAATTTAAAATACTGCGTTTTGATTTAATCTAAATTTTTCAGAATTTTTAAAAAATTATTTTAAAAGCTAAAGTGGATTAAAAATGTAATAACACGGAATTTGATATTTTTTGACTTTACTTTTTACCAGTTATGGGTTTTTTTACATAATGCCAGGGACAACAAAAATAGTTTACGTAATACATTTACTATGGCTTAAAAACTTAAACTTAAATGCCAACCAGATCTTTTTACTATCACAATTGAAACCTTACACACAGTTCTTAATACTTAAATGTATCCTTGATTTGTCACATTAACCCATTACTCACTCATTGCAATATAAATATTCGTTTGAAAACCCTTAAATTGCTGCTTATAAACTACTTCAAAATTTATTTTCCTCCTTACTGCTCTCGTTTTCCTCTCGTTCGTTTTAACAGAACCCACAAATTATTCTACCCATTAAGTGTGACCCTGTCAAACCTTGACAAATGTGTTGACTAGTCAAGTGTGTCAGCAACATAAGTGTAGTTTAAAATGTCTATAAACATTTTTTTCTTTTGTTGTTACACTAAAAATAAAAATTCTTTTTTGCCAACATTTACATGAGTTCATGGATGTTATTGTCTTGTGCTTGTGTTAGTGTTGGTGTTGCTACATAGTTACTAGTTTAGTTAGTTGTTCTCATAGTTGTACGAGAGATGTAACTGTCGTTATATATTAAAATTGTCTTGACTTGTGTTAGTATCATCTTTTTAGTGTTTTTTTCTTCTTTTAAAAGAGAAATATATGGATGGGAGTCATACTTAGGAAGAAACACGTAGACTCGTTTGTTATGGTGTAAATTGAATAAATTCTCACTTTGCTCTAAAACTACACTTTATTTCACTTTTGTCCATTTACTTATTCACTCATCTAAGTAAAAATGTTTGTTGTTGTATTTGTTTTATTTTAATGTATGGGCGAAAAAATATGTAAGTGTAATAGATAATTATGTTAATGAGGTATTTTCATTTATGACTAAAATATGGTTAAAGAAATTTAACAATTACAGTAGAATCTCTCAAATTAAAACTGTCCAGAAATTAGAACAATCCATTGTAATATAGTAAACACTCTAAAGGAAATTGTGCTTACATTTTATTCACTAAAGACGTAAATGGATCCTGGCTCAGCAATATTAATATTAATATAAAAAATAAAGTGCCGAATTTAACTTGGTGGAACATTTCCCTCACATAATATATGGCATTAGGTAGAAATGTATGTCAGATGAAACAAAACGTCTTTTTGCAGAAAATCTTCCAAACAATATGAAATTTGAAATGACGATGTCTTTACTAAGTAAACAATTGTCCTAATGTCGATTTAGCCGATACCGGTTTTATTCCATATTCGAAGCGTCAATAATATAATTTGCATAATGGAGGTCGTCGGTTTTATAATTTCTACAGCCTCAGCTATTTCCAAACACTTGCTAAACTTTTGTATAAAACTATATTGAATAGACGTTGTAACACTACACAGCTCTGACAGACATCTATATTCCAACATCCTCCGTTTAATAATTATCCATGTTTTATTCTGCATGGTGGGGATGGATTGTTTTTGCCATGAATTTTCCTGTATGCCAATGCACTCCAAGTCACACTTAGTGGACTTATGGGTGTAAAGCTATCCTGACTTTTCCTAATTGGATATTCTTCATTTGGGCCGACCCCGTACCATAATTATTTATATATAAAATATATCCCCACATTATTATTAAAATGATAATACGAACGATATTTGTATATGTTTTATTAATTAACAATAACAGAACAAATTTTTTCTCATAGGTTCCTATAAAGACGATAAAACGTTGCAGCATCTTAGCTTAGCTATAACTTTTTACCTGATTTTTATACGTAATGATACTTTTTCACCCATAAATTTACTATTAAATGCCAAGAGCTTTCGTCCTACTTTAACACCTTTCTAGATGGTCTAACTATCTAGGTTTTGTTTTACTTTTTCTCTTTTTTTAATCATATTCGTATTACTGACATGCATTTATGTCGAAGAATTGTAACTGTAACATTACAGCATTACCGTGAGAGAGAGGGAGATATGAAACGACAAGGGCAGCAAGCAATTTGGGAAATTTGAATCTTACTAGACATGTCTTGACTTAAAATGTCTTTAATATAATTTTTTTTATTTTACTCTGTTTTTGGATAGTATCCTCATCCTTTTGCTTGATTGCTACAATAATGCTATAAGTATTAAGAATGCAACCAAAGAGTGAGAGAGAAGAATTAAGTAATTTGCAAAAAAAAAGAGTAAAAAACTTAAGGAAACGGACGGAGACGTATAAATTATTCATTTGTCTATGATAGGACTTTGATATGCAACAGTGACTTAAACACATGAAAGACATTTAATGACTCTGGGTGTTAAGAACTGCAAAGGGGGTTTAAAAGACACACATAGAGAGGGAGACTTGGCTGTATGTATGTGTATGTGCAAGAAGAGAATTTAAAAAAATATATATTTATATTTTTGTATATTTAAGAGAAGTTTGAAATGCAACATTAACATTATATTGTGTTGCAATTGTTAATGCACTAACACTGAAGCTGATAGTTTGTATGTATGTGTATATTATTAAAGCTTTAATTTTGTAGTTGTAGATTGTCAAGTGTTTTTAACAAAATTGCATTTAATTAGCATAAATTAGCAACACGACAAATTTTATAAAACAACAATAAAAAATAATACAAAAATGCATTTAAATTTTAACATTTTATAACATAATAAAAGTTTAAGTTGTTTAAACTAAATGCAACAACAAAAAGAGTAAAAATTTTCAGGATTAAAATTAAAATATTTTAAGTGGAAGAGAGAGAATAATAAATGAATGTTTAAAGCAAAAATAGAAATAACGATAATGATGATGATAATAATAAAATGTAAATAATAAATAATAAATTTGTCATAATTATAAATGAATTAAAGAAATTGTGTGTCAAATTATGTGATGAAAAGTTTGGATAAATTTATTAAAAATGATAAATTTATTCGAAAAGTTTAAAACAAATGATATTTTAATTAATGAATTTATTTCTGTAATAGAAAATTTGCAAAAATTGTAGTAACATATTATGTTCTTGGAATTTAGTCGATATTAATAAAGGATTTTAGAAATTTAATTAAAGAGTACAAAACTGTAGCCAATATAGATTAAAGGTGGATTAAAGTGATCAATTGAGAGTGATACAAATTGTCATACTTATTTCTATATCCCTTAATATGCACGCAGAGAAACGTCATTTTGTAATATGTTCGTCGCAAACGCTTAAACATTTATTGTTATCGCCAACATGTTTATTGTTGATTTTTTTATTTTAATAAAAGTTTCGTTGCTGCAACAAAATTATACTTATTAAATAAAAAATATGAAAATTGTGGTCGAAATATATTTGGAAATATGTACGACTAAGTATTTCAAATATTTTATATGAAAATATTATTATTTAATAACATAATAATATTTTTATTGGAATTATAATGTGCTGATAACAAAAACTAGCATTATTAGCGCAAAATCACAAAGCGAATAAACAAATATTTTAGTTTCGGCAACAGTATCTAATAACAATAGTATGATGTTTCTTGTTTATGGTTACCCCAAACATATTTTTTTTGCCATTAAGCTAAAACACTTTTTTTCAAATATTTCTATAATCTGAGAACGTCTAAATATTTTGAATATAATTCAACATGAACTTTACTGAAATATTTATCAGTTGATTTCGAAGAACACAAGTTTTAAGTCGTTTCAGGAACAAGGGTTGGACCTTCAAATTTGCTCACCTCGGATATAGTTCTTTTTTTATCGCCAAAATTTTATTTATAATTTGCTTGAAAAAATCTTAACGTGGATTGACTACATTTTCGTATTCTTTAAAATGCTGCCCAAACCTACCGCCAAGATAACGTTTCCATATCTGAAAAGCGTTACATCACTTTTTTATTAACTTCGTTGTTTAGATCGTTTCCTAAGATTTAAAAATAAGAATCTTTTTCTTCATTTTTCATTTTATTCGCTCATTAAGGAAAGAACAGAAAATATTATGAAATTTCGCTCGGAATGTTTTGTATGTAAGAGGAAACGGATAAAAGAAAACTAAAAAAATACTATTCACGCATTTGATTTCATTTTGAGCGATTTAATCGAAACTTGAATGTTGATTCTTCTTTTGGATTTTGATCTCTTAGGATATTTGTCCTTTTCTAAGAAGTAAAACTAAACTCTCTGAAAAACAAACTTAAAGCAAAAACAATTAAAATAATATTCAATTTCCTTATTCCGAAAAATCTGATTTTACTTCTCATTTCTTCAATTTTCAGTAAATATTTTCACAAGTATTACATTTTCATATTTATTGAAATAAAATATTTGTTTTTTTTTTTTTTTTTTCAAAATAACCTATAAATCCTCATAAGTACTCTTTTTCGAAAAAGATATTTTCACTCAAAATGTCTGGCAATCGCATATTTAACAAATATAAATAAAAAAATGCAAAAACACACTCATTATTAACACTATTTTATTTATTTCTTTACTTATTTACTTTTATTATTCACTTATTTTAATTCCTTTTTCCATCCTTTTCTAGGCTTTAAATACATAAATACATAAATACCCAACTATTGTCTGTATTCGCCTCATAGTCCCAAATGAAAATATTCATTCCCATTTTATTTAATGAAAATTCTACAACTAATTGGTGGTAAATTCTTCAAATTATACTGACTCTGAAATTAAATAAAACTAAATAAAATAAAAACGATGGAAAAGTGTAGTCATAGAAGTCGTTTAAGAGTATAAAAATTGTTGAAGTATTTAACAAACATAGACAACATAAAAATACTTGAGAGTTTGTAGAGTTGTAGATGTAAGTAAATAACATTTTTTTGGAGTGATAAAAAAGGGCAATAAAAATTCTATACAAATGTACAGAGAAAAAAGAAAAGAATGAGGAATGAATAATTAGAACAATTGTAAAATTTTATGGCTTTTTATATGTTTTTCCCCTTTTTTATGTGGGCACGCTACTTTGGTGTTAAAGGCATTTAAAGTCATAAACTTAATAAAACATATAAAAGATATAAGAAAATAAATAAAACCGTTAAGTAAGATTTATTAGATAAATTTAATGGCAAATTAATTTAGTGTTAAAAAAATTTTGCTAAACAAAAATTAAAATTAACAGAGAGTAAAATTGGAATATTAAGAAGATTCATGTGAAAAAATAATCTGCTGATTAAGGCAAGTTTAGAAAAATAAATTAGAATTAGAGTTTTAATGCAAAAAATGGTTTATTTATTACAGGAGTAAATGGTCAATTAATAGAGATATAACATAATCGTGCGCAATATTAAATAAACTAAAACTTAATTTAAAATATTTATCTGTATTCCATTTTATATATTTTTAACTTAATTAAAAAATTAACTGCCATCTTTAATGTTATTTTTTATAAACGTACTTAAGTTATTAATAATGGGTGGATGATACTTTGTTGTGCATAACCTCCAAATTACGGTTTGTCTTTGAATTCACAAATTTTTAAGAAAATCGGTATCGGTTTCCATCTAAACTTGTTAGTTTTCTGTAAAAGTCATTGTGCTTTCATTTTGGGCATTATTTCAATTCATTTCATTATTCACGGGTCATGTATACCACAATATTTAAATTTCGTTAAAATCGAGACTGGAAGCCAGCCAGTCCCACAAAGGTATGCTGTGTTCATTAAACTACAATTTAGACTGATTTAAAATATGAATCACAACATTACATTATTGTAATATCTAAAAGAGAATAAAAATCATATTCAAGCAATTCGTAGTACATTGTGGTATTAATTTTTGTTGGAACAAAACAAATTTTAGATTCGCCAACTGCACAAGATGCTGCCCAAACCATAACACGCCACCGCCGAAATAAGTTCATGACATCCGAATATCGATTGATCTCAAATCGCGCCAATAACATGAGTATCAATCAAGTCCATCTAAATTAATATTTTGTTCGTCGGAGAAAATTTCTCTGCCCATTCAATTATTTAAGTGGGAATTACATATGTTTTTGAGCATTTGAGATCTTCCATTATATGTTTTCATCTTTTCGTAAAATGTGAGCAATGTGTTTGGAAGTCACTAGAAGAACTATTTACTATTTCATGAAGTTCGATATTTTTAAAATGTGCAACAATACCAGACAATATGCTTTCAATCATCTTTGTTAGAAAATATTTCATTGAAATAAAATATTTCATATTTCTTTAAACTTTTACAAGAAATTTACGTAAAACGAAAATTAATTTTTTGCTTGCCCCTCTTGAATCTCCTCTACCATTACCATTACGTATATTTAATTTGAGAAACAAATATTACTCATACGTAACATTAATAACTTCCCATAATTTTAACTGTAATAAAAGCATAGGAGAATATGACTTTTAGTATTATTGTAGCTCTCCTATAAATTTCGTTCTATCTCAAAATTTCGTATACTTTCATTATTATAACTATATTTTCTAATAGTTTCTCCATTACACCTTATAAATAATAACATAAGTCCTAATGATTCCTGTAGGTAAAGTAGAAAATCCCTTAAGAGTTTTATTATTTATTTGTTTTAGTTTTTTGTTTATTTATTTAGGTTTCCAACTAAACAATTAATATTTTTCGCACGCCAAAAAGCACAAAAGACAATAACTGAAACATTATAATGCAGCCGGCGAAAAAAAGTAGAAGCAATAAAATTTAAAATATTAAATTTTTGTTTTTAACTTAATTAAGAAACATTAAAATCATTTTTTAATACCTCGAAAAATATGCCAGTAACAAAAGTCTAGTAATTAGCGTTTGTATTTTAATTATAATTCCCCTAAAAGACATCTGTAAACTTATATAAGAGTGAGTGTATAATTTATTACGTTGTATTTTATTCCTTATAATAAGGAATGAGATCGAAAAATTCCTAACACACGTTTTTCATTAAAACTTTTCACACAAGTAGTATTTCGTTATTTTTGGATCAAAATATAAATATACAGTCAATCTTAATGTTCTATGTATTAATTTATTTAACGTAATTCTTTCCTCAATTCAACTAATATGGTATTTAAGTTAAATAATATTCATCAATATGAAGAAATTTTTTCGCAAATTTGAATAATATTCAAAATTCATTCAATCTGAATTATATTTATTTAAATTAACTGCATTTTTATTAACGAATTCAAGTAGTTTTGACGATTTTTCGTAAATTTGAAGAATTTACAAAAAATTTACGAAAATTTTCGTTGTTTGAGATTTAACTTACTTTTCTTCAATCCTACAGCCATTTTCGTTATTATTATTACTTTTTTTGGTTCAGAGTAGGGCATGTGGATAGATATTTGACCCTTGATAAAACAGTTGTCCAAAAGTACCTGTTTTTGGAAAATGACAGAAAATACTATAAAGACTAATAAAAGGTTTCTTTTTGCGGTTCAAATTTTTTTGTAATAACAATTTCAATCAAATAAAAAAATACAAATAAAAAGACATATATGTGTTTTAAGAATTTTTCGATCTCACTCCTTATAAATCATATATTTATTATATAAATAATATAAACACAAATATAACAAAAATATAATGCAAATATAATTAATAATAAGTATGTAGAATGAAATGTGGGGAAAAGTATGATAATGAAAATCTCATGCTACATTTAATAATTTTAATGACTTTATTTGTTTTTTCTCTCTCTCTTTCTCTCTCTGTCTCTTTGTATCATATTGTATCACATTATTTTAGATTTAAGCTTAATTAATGATAAATATATTAATATTTTTAGCTACAGTCGAAGAATCATTTCTGAAAGGTGTATTTGGTTTAATATTTTTGTTTTTGTTACTTTTTTCCTTTTGGGGTTTTCAAATGTTTACTTATATATTCTGTGTATGTGTGTGTTTGAGTGTATATGTATTTATCATGAGTGTTTGCTTAACAATAGAAAAATGATAAAAACAGGAAGATAAAAATCCGGATTTCAAATATTTATGTAACTTTCAATTGTTTCTCTCTCTGTTCTCTCTTTATTCTTTGTTACTTTTAAGTGGTTTGCAAACATTTTGGAAATCCTCGTGGAAATATAAATAAATATCATGAAAAAAGAGAGGAAAAAACATAAAAATTATATAAATTTTAAGAAGATGAATTATGACAGTTCATGCATACAAGAAGATATACATATTTTTAAATGGTTGGCAAATTACAGTGGTATCTAAAAGATATGTGATTTTAAACACGAATATCGAAGTAATTTTTGTCATTTGTGACATATTACATGATGTATTTACGGAATATAATAAAAAAACTCAGAATTTATTAAACTTAAGCTACTTTGAGCATATAATAGTGATTTTTTTATTTTAATGAAATGAATTACGAATTGAGGTTATTTTGCCGAAGATAGATTCAAATTCTATATCTATATTTCAAATCACCTAAGATTGACTCTCACTTTGCATGATTCAGAAGTGGCAATTTAAACACAGGGTTTAAAGAGATCGCTGATCTGCTGTTGATATTGAAACAAATGGAAGAATTATTCGAAGGAGATTGTTGTTAAAAAGAACTCACGTTATTATTAGAGATTATACATTAAGCTTTTATCTGATATCCAAAAGCAAAAAATTTGGGTTCCTTATAACTTGTAACCGAGACGTTTAACGCCGCTTAAAAGCTACAAAAGGATGTCATTTTGGAATGGTAAGAATTGAATGGTAATCATGACCGTGTTAGCAATAGTTGGGTCGAAAAACGAATCCAACTGGTTTTTCTTATAATAGGTCCACGATTTCACCTATCTTCCCTAAGAACCTAAAAACATTTTTTTCATAATGGAGTTTGATATAAACGTTTATGCAAGCAATCTAAATCGTTTCGTCATGTACTATTTTAATCAGCCAATGATTCCCCATAGTCCCACATAAGACCCTTTAAGAAAATTCATTGAACGTTGTAATAAAACTTTTTTTCTGGTTTAAAAAAATAAAAATGTGAGTGGACGAACGAATTCAGATTCTTATGTGATGCAAGAATAAATATATTCTATGAGGTCTTGTACGATTCTTCGAGGTGTTGCATCCGAAATTAAAAAATTAATATACCTTTTCATCACCTGTAATGCTAGAATGTATAAAAACCCCAAAAATGTCCACGCATTGCCCTAATATTACATCCGTATTTATTCAGGTCAACATGCTTTTTATTATGTGTTTAAGTTAATTAAATAAAATCTAAAAAGTACTATTGATAAATTTAATAAGTACCTACCACATATCACAATAAACCTTAAGTTGGTACACAAAACTACAAAGATCTTAAAAATTGACTATATAATATAGAATATTCTTGGCTACCGAACTGAATACATAGTTTTTAAAAACCTTTAAATTAATTTTTAACTTCTTTGAAAGGTCTATTATATCATCCAAATAGAATAGAATCAAACGATCATTGGGGTCTTATGTCGAAAATAATGGATTCATTTGAAACCAATATAAGGCTATAGGAAACAATAAACATACGAAATATTATTACAAGTTTTTGAGATTTGTGCACTATGATTTTCAGAAGTGGTTCTGTATAGAGGACCGATCTTCTTCAAAATTAGCACGTAGATTAATTGTGAGATAGATATTGCATATAACGATATCTTCGTGCCAAATTTGACTTTTATATCTGTAAGTTTATGGGATTTGAGGCCCATTCTGGGGCTACTTAAAATACTAGACCGAGTGTGATATAAAATATAACAAAAGCAATTTTTTGGGCTGAATCCTTTTAGTCCCAATAAATGAAAACGTTTTGAATTATGAATAAGAAAGAAAATTTTGAAAAAGTCTTTCTTGTAACATTAAATTGCTCATTCAGGTGACTTTGAAAATAAACCTTGCGGGAGGAATGAACTGTCAGTTCTCGGGAGTATTTATGAAAACATAACTATAACTGTCTCCTGTCGTGAAGTTGGCAAAAAACGCAAAAATAAATCTTTGGAATTATGCATTTTTTATGATATAATTTTTTAATAAAATACGAGAAATATAATTTTTATACACATATTTATTAAATCTATATATCTTTAAAACATGATATATGGACTAGTAAAAAATCATGCTCTATGTTTAATCATGGATGATGTCTAAAACGCTTGAAAATCTTAGAAACCAATATAAATACTTTTTCAAAAATCACTTAACAACAACAACATGTTATATATTTTTGAATGCCTTAATTGTTAGAATCAACTTATAAGATGTATTTAAATTCTTCCTATAACTCCAACTTAACAACCAATAAGTGATCCTTCTTAAAGCTTATTATCCTTCTTATAAACATCTTTCTATTCTCACTAAATATATAGTCTCTTTTAACTACTGTTTACGCTAAAATTTATATGTTTTCGCATAAATCCTTCTTATTTAAAATGCTTACAAGGTTTACATACAAACACATAAATACATTTACGTATTTATATATAAACAAATAACATGTACTTATATTATTTTATATAAACTTATATACATTATTACGACTGATTATAATGTTTTAATCCACGGAATTGAATTTGAAAATACACATTCACACAACAAAAAATCTAGACAATGAGAAACAAATGTCGAAACCACACGTTTACATACATATTTATGTATGTACATGTATTTGTAAATAAGAATATAAATTGAGTGCAAGAAAAAATCCTAAAATTCTTTTGTTAATATTTAAATAAAGTTTTGTTTCTTATATTTTGGGGAAATTTTCTTTTTATTTCTACAAATGTTTTATTTAAGTAATGTTTTTTGTCGTTTTTTCATTTTTTATATAAAATTTCTATATGAATATTTGAATGTACAAGAAGTTGAATTTTATAATACAATTTGTTACACGTTTATAAAAGTAAAGAAAAATATTGATTCTGGCAGATACAATAAGAATAAAAGAAAAGTAAATTCTTTTTTGTTTCTATACTCTCTCACACACATATATACATATACAAATGAGGACATATTGCACATATATACAAAATGAAGCAAACATTGAGTGAATGCCAAAATGTCTAAGTGTCTGTACGCCCAGTTGTCTCTGTGTATGAGTAAGTTTGAGTGTGGAATTTTTTTTGTTTACAAATGTATGACATTCATGTCGCCAACATTTGTTTTGTTTCCAACATAAAGAGTGTTTCATTGTATTTGTATTGCCTGACTGTCACTTACTTTCTCTAAGAGTGTATAAGTGAATATGAAAATGTATTGTTGTATTTTGGATTTTTCTAAAGAGAATGTATGATTGTTAGTGAAGAAGTGTGTGTATGATTGTGGGGTTTTTTTCGTTATGTTTACTTTAGTTCAACCATTTGTCAATTTATCAAAAGTGTCACAAATGTCGAAATATAAGTTGTCTTCCTTTTGCACTTTACTATTACACACAAACATAGACAAATAAAATATACATATACGTATACAGACAGTTAGCAATAATATAAATGTAACAAGTTCTATTCTTACAACACATACAAAGTCTTTAATAAATACATATAAAAATACTAATACATATATATTTCTTCACAATTATTCCAGAGTATGTGCAAAACAATTTAAAATAGTTTAATTCTAAATTTATTTTTTATATTATTGATTATATATTATAAACAATTAGGTGTTAGAACCGGTCAGATCCTTCTATGAAATATGAAGCACCACATTGTTGATATTAAATAGCACTACGATCAATTGTGTAACAAATCTCATAAAATTTAGTTTTCTGATTTGAATCCAGTACATTTTAACGATACTAATTTTAGTTAAATTATGTATGAGAAATTATGGACTTATTGAACCAAATACAAATGCAATTATACACATTAAAGTAGTATTCGGAGGTGGGGTTTTTGAGAAGCTGTTTTCTGAATTTTTATGATCTATAAATTAGACATTTGCATGGGATCTATAAAAAAGTGAACCGATTATAACCATTTCAAATTCAATAACAAAATATATGGTTGTGGTAGTCATACTCTAGAGGCGACATATTATGGTTGTCGCTCTATCGCTCTTTTGGAAAAAACTAACTGCCACCACATATTATAGTTGTAAACGTGCACACAGTCATAAAGTTGACAACAAAACGGTTGCGAGACAACAAATTATGGTTATGCTAAAACAAAGCAGACAACCGTATTATGGTACGTTGCTTGTCTTACAACCATGTTATAGCTACGAGGCATTACATTTTTATGAATATAATATATATTGAATCAAAAAATGTTTATTTTTGCCAATAATATATAATTATATTTTAGTCTTATAACAATATGGGGTTTCAAATTTACTCGGTAAAGTTGTTTTTTTACCATTCATTTCATCATTGTTTATTTTCTGTCTTCTGTCGACATATATATATATATATATATATATATATATATATATATATATATATATATATATATATATATATATATATATATATATATATATATATATATATATATATATATATATATATATATATATATATATATATATATATATATATATATATATATATATATATATATATATATTACTTAAATTTTGACTGCAATATCCCATTCGTTGTCATCGGTTTTCTATGTGAGTTTTCTTATTCTTAGGATCATATTTGCTTTTGTTTTCATTAAAAATGCTTAATACTTAAAGAAAAGTCAGAAATACACATGAAGTGAATTTAAAGTTCTCTATTTCTTTTAAATAAACTAGAAGAAAATATTAAAACAAAATCGAATCTTCACCTGGAAAATCTGGACAAGAAATAAAAGTCCTGTTAATATTATTAAGTATATTTCGTACTTCATAAATTTAATGATTTTCAAATCTCTTTAAAATTTTTGCGTGTTACAAGTCAGTTTAAATATTCCATTTCGTACTTAAAGTTCTGTTCATATTTGAGTATATTTTCCTGTAAATGTACAAATGTTGTATATATGAATTTATGTATGTATGTTTTGCTATTACAATTTCCTTTGCAGTTTTTCCTTGCATTTAAATCACTCATCCTCAAAAACATGCATCTTTACATTCTTTAACAAACCTAAAGAAGAGTAAAATATAAGTGTTTTAGGAAAAAAGACGATATTTCTAACAGAACTTTAATGCAGTAAATTGATTTAAAAATTTTAAGCTTTAATACGTTTAATTTAAGTGCTATTTCATATACATGTGTATGAGTAAATATGATTTGTTTATGTATTCAGCAACTGAAATGCATATAACAATTTAAACTCACTTTAGTGCTTAAAAATTTTTGTTAATAAAAAGGAAAAATTGATTTGTTGAAAAATTGTAAATGAAATTTATTATACCAATAGAAAAGAAGTTTGGCTTTATAAGTTTGAACGAGGTCCATGGATGAAGTCACAGAACTTCGGAGAAGAGTATCTCGGCCATCAATATTTTTTAACCGTGAATCAAAATATTATTATAAATCTATACATTACTTACATTTTCGGACCCTAAAAAGATATTGGATTACAAAAAAAAAAAAGAAATTAAGTCCCATATAAATTAAAGATAGAGAGATGGGATTAAAGTCGAATTTGAGTACCAGAAATTACGGTTGAAGGTTAAACATTTAATTTTCATATAGTTTTACTACTAGATAAAATACAATAAGCTTTTTTTACTTATATGTAATTTTATGGTAAACATTTTTATTAAAAAGGAACCATAAAATTAAATTCTTATTGATCATTTTTGAAAAATACCAAATTTTCGATGCCAATTTCGAAAATTTATTTCCTCATTAAAAGTTTTTTACCCAAAGAAACTTAAATTCACAGCCACAAAATTAAAAAAAAAATTATACTTTTTACATTAATATTTTTAATTAGGAATTTGCTTTCCAAGATTTATTATAACTTCTGTACTTGTTTTGCTTAGACACTGAAGTGCTTGGTAATGAATTCTAATCTAATGGATTCTAATGGATTTACTTGACTCTTTAGCAACTCATTCTTAGATTTGTATATCTACTGATTATTAATAAACAATTGGTAACCACTTTTGACAACATTTTTCAATACTGAAATATTTTTCACAAATTTTCTTTTACAATTAAAAATCTACAGTTATACTTTTTTTAAATTTTGCTAAAAGTTTTATTTCAAAGGAATTAAAATATGTAAAAGCTTTCGCATTCAACTGTCATTTATTTATTTGTTGATTTATATATGGGAACCACTGTTGCCAATTTGACGATTTATCGTCACTTTGACGATATTTATGAGTCCAAAGTGGCATTTTGACGACCTTATTCCCCAAATTTGAAGATATTTCAAGAGCATAAAATTTTTATTTGTTATTTAAGAATTTTATATAATCCATCACCAAAACTTAGACTAAATTAAATTTTACTGCCCGTTTTAATAACTCAACAATAAACCGAAAGTCTATAAGGTAATGGTTTTGGTATAAAATCGCTAAAATTGTTTCACTTACAATCGTCTTAAACATCACTATCTGCGGGTACTTGAAGACTCTAAAAAATGTTGCAACATACTTTAAAAATATATATTTAGGTAAAGTAACTTCAATACGGTATCTACGTTAATTAATCCTTAAGACTGAAGAAAAACAAGACCTCTTGAATTGTATATAAAGATTCCTATCTAAGATTTCCAAAAGAATTGAATAATCGTACAAAAACTTTATGAAATAAATACTAACTTTTTTAAAATTGCGTTTGTTATAGCGAAATAGGAAAATTTTAATGTTTGCTACAATTGTAAAAATTTTATAATTTTTGGGAAAGTAACTATATTCGTAAGTAATTTTTATGTTGACGATTTTTTGACGATTCAAAAAGTAAATTTACCAATTTTTTCCTCAAATTTGATAATTTTTGTCTAAATTATCTGGCAACTATGATGACAACACTGATTGCATGAAGAAAATATCAAACATGCGTATGATTAATATACATAATAATCACACATCTTGGGTTTCATAATAACTTTAATACAGGTGATTTAAAAAATTTATGAACAATTTAATAATGATTAATTGAAATATGCTTAACCGAAAAATTTTTCTACGATTAACTCTTAGACTGTGAATTTTTAATTTTGAGTTCCATATTTTTTTTCTAAATTTTTCTAAGTTTCTTTACTCAAAAGTTTTTAAGGAAATGGTGTAATAATATTTATTCACTATTTTGAACCTGAAAATTTCCTTAAAATTTTACATTTAATTAAATCGAAAATTGAATTCAAATGAAAATAAATTTGCAGGTAAAACACACATCAGTTTATATTTTACAACAAAAAAGATAAATTATCAGTTCCGTAATGGGTGGAAGCTGTTTAACATTAATTTATTGATAAAAAAAGTTAAAAGATAGAAAAGAAATTTTCATATGAAACAAAAAATAACAGAGATGGAAATATCATGAAAATTATATTAATACAGTGGTTTCCCGGTTAAACGAATACTCAGTTCATCGAATTTGCAATTAAACGAACGGTCATACTTTTTTGAGTAACATATATCACGAACAAATCAAATAATTTAATGTTTGATATGACGCAATAAATAAAAATATGGGCGAAAATAATATGAGAAAACACTTTTAACATATTTTTCATAAATAATATCTGTAAACGCAAAACCAAAATACGATACAATAACTATTATTATTTTTTTGTATACAGCAAAATTTTGGAAGTTAATGATATTCCCTTTTGAATACATCAGATAACACACCCTAATACATTCAATCATTTCAAATTCATCAGAGCCATGAAAAAAGTTAGTACTCGAACAATTGTCCTCAATGATCCTAAAACAGATAGAAAAGTTAATAAGACACAATGAGTATAATTACTAAATCGTCACAATGTGTATCGTGGGGAGACATTAAGTGCATACAAATGACGCTGTTGACGCTAATAATCACCGAAATACATTACGAAAAATGGCAAGTTGAATATAACACCACAAAATCAGTTTTAAAACTTGAACAAATATGTATTTAATACAATCGCACTTTCCTTCATTGGTTAGATCGAATAATTCACGTTGAATATACTTTCGTTTAGTTAGCACTTTGGGATATATCCAGAAGTTAGCAAAAAGTTGATGTTTCCATTCATAAATTCTAAAAATATGTTTTGATTAAAAACTAAATTCTTGTTTTATTTGAAAATAATTCTACCGATATTCATCTTTAAAATTCATAATGAAAAAATAGTGTTAACTTATATAAGAAAATATATATAAGAAAATTCGTTAAAACAACCGTTATTTTTCGTTACTCGGTACTCGATATCGGTAGCAAACTTACAAAAGTTACGGAATTGCACTATTGCATTATATCATTCGTTAAACCACTGTACTAATTTAAATATAAAATGTTTGTAATGAAAAAATATTTATTATAAACTTTTTCATCTAACAATGAAGTATTTTTAATCTGATATTTTAAATGGAACTTTTTATATTGAAAATATGAAAAAAAAATGATTCAAATAATTAGATAATAAGAATTTTGTAAAACTTTCTAGGAATGTTATTTTTTATCTTTAAAATATGTTTTTGTTTTTTTTTTCATTTCTCAACAGAAACCATCATAATTACAAAATTTTAATTTTATATTTAAATATTTGTCATTAGAAAAAAAAACAAATATTTATATTTATAATAATGAACATTGTTTTAATCTGCTTAAGGCTGTTGAAATTAATTGCCTCCATTATAAATTGATAGACAAAATTTCGGTTCGTTTTTATACCCTACACCATCTTAGGTGGTTGGGGTATTATGCGCTTGTGTTGATATTTGTAACATACAGAAAAAATGGCATTACACCCACCTTCAAGAATACCGTTTGAATAATAATTATTTTCTGAGTCGATTTAACGATGTCCGGACGTCTGTCCGGCTGACTTTCCATGTAAAAGTTTTGAACAGTCTTCCGGTCGCAATTTTTGAGATATCTCGATAATGTTTGGTACATATAATTATTTTATTATTATTATTATTATTATTATTATTATTATTATTATTATTATTATTACGGCTTAAAGATAAAGCTTATTGAAAGTAACTAAGTTCGGTTAAATATTTCAGGTACCTTATATACAGATGTTTCCTCCCGGAATGGGAGATCATAAAAGTTTTAAATACAAAGTGATTTTAAAGAAATTTAAAACACAGTTAAGAATAAAAAATACAAAAATAAAAATAATTTTCGTAACTATTAACTGTAACAAACACTGTGGTGTAGTGTTTAATATAGTCGGGCTTAACCGTTTAAACACCCTTATTTATTTTGTTTTTATTTCAGTACTTAAAATTTCTAACGAACAATAAGTTAAAACCTAATTTCGCCATTAATTAATTGTGCGAATGAACAAATTCATACCGTACAAACGCTATCAGTGTTGAAGTTTTAGAACTTTTGCTGGAATATTATTAGTAAAATAATAACAACAATAACAAAAACAATGGCATAAAAGTTTCAAACTAATTTGTGTTGTGAACTTTTAGGGGATACAAACAAATAAAGCACAAACAAAAAAAACTAAATAAAAAACAAAACCATTTAACGGACAAAGTGTAGACAAAACTCTAATTAAAGGAATTGAGTAAAAATATTTTATCTCTAATGTTTTGGATGGATTAGTGTTATTGTTTAGCATTATCTCAAATGTATGAATGTAGTGGAAAGGATCAAGAGAACTGGGGGGATGGAAACATAATAATAAGAATATTAAAATAGAAATCTAAATCATAGATTTTCATTTTCAATTAAATAATTTTAAAAAATCCTCAATGGAAAGGAAGCAAGTAATGACTTAAAAGAATAGAAATAAAATGTATCTTTATAAGGAAAGAGTTTGAAAAAATGTTTAACACTCATAAATATTAATTAAAACGTAACCACTTAAGTTTATTTTTTTATTCTTTTTTATAATAATAGAAATTTTATTATTTCCATCAGTATATAGCGATATCCGACAGAATATCGAGAATTTTATAAAAAAAATTCCAAATTTGCAATTAAAAGTAATTTAATTTAAATCATCATCGTGTCAAAAACCATCTAAATTTGACCGGTATAAAAAAAGTTATAAACAAAATCAGCCAAAAATTGGTACACCCCAGAATTTTTGTCGCAATATGAAATATAATTTGTTAAATTTGTAATGTTCATTATATTGTGCGGGGACCATTATTCGAACAAGTTCAAATATAAGGCCCTCCCGGAATATGACTTTATACGATATTATAAATATTTTAAAAACAAAACCATTTTTATTGAAATTTTAAATCTTTTTCCAAATTTGATTGTTGGTTCACATGTGGTTACAGATCCATATATGGTCATTTTAGGATTATTGTTTTATGCTATTAAAACTATTTCAATTTTTAAGCCTCCTCTACTATTGTCATTCGTGTGTAACGCTAAGAAGGAATCCGGCAAAAGATCGATTTTGCCACTTTCATGTCATTTTCATTGATACGCTAACATCTATTATATTGACAGATCTGAATGCTTTTTATTGCCTTGAGAAGTTTCTTATTTCAAACCAACTAAATCGGTTCAGGATATTAAAAAATATATAGATCGATATCTGAGTAAACCTTTAACTTCAAGTGAAGATCTTTCGCAGAACTGTCAATAATAAATCGACAAATTAGTAAAAATTCTTGCAAAATTATTGTGTTTTACGATATTTATTACCATTACAAAATTTTCAAAGATCTATTCCCCTGCTGTTACTGAAATCAACTTAACGTAAAACCAACGTAATTCTCAAGAATATATAGAAAGTGAAAATTATAAAAGAAATTCATCAGATGTAGAATGTTCAATAAAGTTTGTGTGAGAACAAAAAATGGTAGTAAGAATAGTAAGAATGTTAGAGTCAGTCAAACACAACTATGTAGTACCCTATACCACAATTTTGATTATAAATGGCAGTAGCGAAAGATTATTGTACAGCACATTATTGTGACATTTACATTTTTGTAAAATTTACGTGTTTTGAAGGGATTTTTTCTGGGGGATTATATGGAAGCTAGAAAAAATTATGGATTGATCACAGTAAAATTGATTTTTTCTTATATTCGTCTTAATTCAATTACAATATCAGCACAATTGTGAGATTTAAGCCCTTTTGAAGTTATTTTTCAAGACAAATTGTATGAGATTTATGAAAAATAATGGAACGATGTTCGTAAAATTTGTCAGATCGTTTGAGAATATCATAGAACTTATTTGTAACAAATTTTAAATCTCTTATTATTTGGGACTGTTATGAGCCTAAAAATTTGTATAATGAACCCATCACGACCAGTTTCACCAGGAGTTGTTCTTAAGCTCAAATAACGGCATCAGTAAAACTTTCTAAAGATTTCTGTAAAAATGCATTACGTTCAGAAGTTTGTAATTTGCTAATATTTTTTGATATGTTTTTCGTATTTTTTTTTTTTGCCACAAATAATTAGTCCGTCTGGCTGTTCATGTAAACTTTGTGAGCAAAATTAAGATCCCAATTTAAAATCTTTGATAACGAAATTTTGAATGTGCAATGTTTTGGACCATGGGAAATTAATTTTCCATAGTCGTCATACAAATATATTCCCCGGAATGGGGTCTTATGCCCATAAACGTCTCAAAGATGTTACCGATCATTATATATAAATATATGATGATCGGTTTATTATTTCCCATAGTTTCTACTTTCAGTTATCACTTGAATGCATAATTCAATATACATTGTCGGTACTTTAATATAATTTCTTAAATTAAAATATATATAAGCAGAAGTCAATGTTCAAAATGAAGATCAAAGATCGGCCCATAACTTTCTATAGCTTCCAGGAAAAATCCCATATAATAATGAACTTCACTATTCAACATAAACAAGAAAACCAAATTTTACAAGGTTTCTTATAAATATATATATTTTCTTACAAAGTTCTAAAGAACATTTTTTATAATTTTTACAATCTTAAATTAAAGCTTTAAATCCATCATTAGAATATTTTCATTCTACTATTTTTCCATTAAACAACAACTATTTATCAATGTTAATGTTTTCGTATTACTTCTCTTACATATTTCAACAATAACAAATACAATAGACAATTGTAGTGGAAACACCCAAAAACACAATAAAATAATTGTTAACACAAAGGAAGAATGTAAAATATGTTAAATAAATTAGGGTAATCAACCCATAATAAGGATTTGCTTTATTCCCAAAGTACTTTATGTAAAATACAAAAACAAAAAGAAATCAAAAAAAAAAAAAACAAATACAAATGCTAAAGACGATCAAGCACAACTATATAATACCCAATACCATGTTGTTGGTTATAAATGACTGGTACGAAAAATTTATGAACGGCCCTCGTATAATTTGCTGTTCTTATTTATGCTTATGTGTGTAATAGAATAATATGATATTAGCAGTTATTTGAAATTTGTAAGTTTGTTTTCTGGAGAATTAAATGGGAGTTAGAATCAATAATGGACCGACCCTCGTTTAATTTCACTCAGCTTTTTTGGCTTATACTTGTTTTTAATAGACTAAATATTCGCAAAAAAACTCCACACAAACACATGTATACCCCAAATTTTGTAAACACCCTCAATAGTAAAAACAATAAAATTTGCAACAAAAAATAAAAAAAAATTGCAAAATGAAAAAGCAAGAATCATATAAATAAATTTTCATATTTTAGGTTAAATTCACTATAATTTATAAAATGAATAAAGGAACCGGATGAATGTTGTTTGTTTGTCATTTGTTTTAATAAAATTTAAGATTTACAACTGGCAACACCCAACATTAAATCAAAAATATATCTCTATGTTTGTTGTAAATATCTGTATCTGTGTGTAAGTGTGTTTGTGTGAATTTAAATAAAATAATAAATGCTGTCAGTTATTTCGCTTCTGTTTTCTTTTTTTGTTTTTTTTTTTTTGTTTTTTAGTCTTATTAGCATTTTATTGTCTTCAATTAATAAAATGTGGTTGTAGAACATTGTGTTGGTGTTACCTAAGGTGATCGGGCCGGTTCTTAATAACCGGTTATTTTGGTTGAGTCGGTTAAGGTTTTATCAATAGCTCACATTTGGAATATCGAAGAAACCGGGCTTATCTCCTCGAATAGCCGATTTTTTTTTTAATTTTAGGTATTAAAATCTTTACAAAATATTTTCTTTTAAAGTTTTAAATTCTAAAAAAAATAACTTAAGTATTGAAACCTTTTCTGTGGGCGAAACTGTTAAGGAGGATACTGGATTTGAATCTAAACTGTGACGATTTTGCATATAATTTGAAACATGTAACAACATGAAACCATCTTATATAAAGCAAATACGGTTTTAGAATTGATCCTATAAGTCCTGCAAGTGTACTGATTTAAGAATCATTTTCCATGTCAAAAAAAGAAAATAATTAAGAGTACTATATGCGCCTATCACGAATCTTTAATACCCTCCACCACACATTTATATGTATGAAGTTGCAACAATATTAAGGAAGACACAATTACTCAAACGCACTTTACATATTTACACACTAATATTAAGCGTAATTTCGTATGGTCGTACATTGGGATCATAAAAATTATATACACTTTTTTACCTATTTGATTTTGATGATTCTTGGAATAGTATTAACCTTTAGTCCACATAGAATCCAAAAACCGGTTTTTAAAATATGTCGAAGAATCGATTACCCTGGTGTTGTCACCATTGAGGTGTTTTGTTAAGTTTTACTACTTTTAAGTGACAAAATAAAAACCAAATTATTACGTTCACACTTCCACACACACATAGACAAAGAAATTTTCTTTACACTGACAATGACATGACCACAACAATAACATTAACAAGTCTATGTTTTCCCTTTATTGTTATTATTATTTTTCATTTTATTTTATTTCACTCCAATTTTTATTCTTTCTTTCTGTTTTCCTATTTTATTTAAGGTGTGCTAATAGTTCCACAAATAAGGTTGCTAAAAAATGTAAATTACCTCTGTTTGACATTTAAATATACACAGAAGCCCATAAAAGCGAGTAAAAAGTATAAAAATGTTTAAATGAAAACAAGACAGACTCAAATAAAACTCAAGAAGAAATATACAACAACAAAACTGGACAAAAATGTAGAAGATAGTAAAAAAAAACAACTAAGGACGTTATTGTCGGTCTAGCCGATTATGTAATACCCCACATAACAATGTTGGTTGTAAATAGTAGTTATAATAATTTAATGAATGACCATCGTGTAATTTTATTTTCTGATTTGTTCTTAAGTGTGTAAATTATACGTTTGAAATGAATATTTCTCGGAGGATATATGAGAGCTAAATAAATTACGGACCAAGACTCGTATATTTTCGGACGTTAATTTTTGCTTATATCTATCATAATTTGACGAATTATTGTAACAATTCCAATGTATATAAGAGATTTTTACCCATTTATTCATTTCTGGAGGGAGGTTGGTAAAGGACATATGAAAGGCAATGACCAACCATTGTATGATTTTACACCTCGTTTTAAAATATCGTGGGACTTAATTTTGCCAAATTTCTTTAAAAGTGCATTTTATTTAGCACTTTCATGAGCTTATATGGGAGTTAGCTCGATAGAACATGGTCTATTACATTATATTATACACAATTTCGTCAAGATATCTCAAAAACTGTAACCTGTAGAATTTTAACAACGTGTACATGGACAGCCAGCCGGATGGACAGACAGACGGTTGGATGGACAGACGGACGGACAGATGGACATCGGTAAATTGACTCAGAAAGTGATTTTTAGTAGGACGGTAATATACAGAAAAAGGGTATAACGCCTTTTTTCTGTATATTACAAAAATCAGCACAAACGCATAATAACCCAATTACATTGCGGTGGTGTAGGGTATTAAAACAACAAAAATACATTCATGCCACACCAAAGGAATTTCACATAAATAATGAGTTTGATATGTTGCCAGGTTGCCTGCCTCCATGCTGTCTGGTTGGTTTAATATTTGGTTGCATGGTTGAATGCTTTAAATTGTTAAGCGAGATGCTTGTAAAAATTTAATTTTTTTTATATAAATTACATAATATATTTTTGCAATTTGTCTGGCATTCGGAGAAAAAATAATGAAAAAGATTGAAATTAAGTAAACGAAAGAAAAAAACTTACAAAAATTAAACCAAATTATAATTAGTATTTTGAGAATTTAATCACTGATTTAACACGTTGTGCCTTTGTGACAAATTCTTGCAATTTGAATGAAAATAAGGTGACTTAATAAATGTCTTCCAGTGAAAATGAGTAGATTAAAGAAAATCAAATGAAAAGAAATACGGAGAAAAGGTTGGTTGACTCATTCACTCATAATGAACAAAGGAATTTGTATTTAAATCAATATAATATTAACATACAATTTACTTAAAACTGATCAAATATATTTATCGACAAATTTATGAAATGTAAAAAATAGACCACTAGAACTAAAGTGGAAAATGAACGGTATTCTGATCTAAAGTCTAAACTGTAATTTGAAATTGAATTCGAAAATAAATGAGAACCTGAACTAAATTGTAAACTAAAATCTGAACTTGAATCTGAATAAAAATTGAATTGGAGAAAAGTAATGATCTCAAAAATGCTCTGCACTTGAATATGCTGCTGGATCTTTTGTGGAACATGTTTGCAAAACCTGAACTGAAGTCCGAACTAGAATTTTAATTACAATCTGAACTTGAATCTACAAAAGAATTTAACTGGAATCTGAACTATTGGAATTAGAAACTATTCAAATCTAAACTGAAAATAAAAACTGAATTACAATCTGTGTTAAAACCTCAAAAGGGACTGAACTTTAAACGGAAATTGAACTAGAATCTAAGCTTGAATGAACAATAATTGAGCTGGAATTTGAATTATGAAATAAAATCTAAACTAAATTTTCAGTTAGAATATAAGCTAGAATCTGTTTTAAATCTGAACTAGAACTAAAAAAGTACCGAAAAAGACCTATACTAGAACTGTACCAGATTGTACCAGAACTGACCAAAAACTGAACTAGAACTGAACTGGAATTGAACTAGAACTAAACTAGAACTGAAATCAAACTGAACTAGAACTAAAATAGAACTGAACTAGAACTGAACCAGATCTGAACTAGAACTGAACTAGATCTGAACTTAATTCGAACTAGAACTGATTTAGAACTAAAATAGAACTGAACTAGAACTAAACCAGATCTGAATCAGATCTGAACTAGAACTGAACTAGATCTGAACTATAACTGAACTATAACTGAACTAGAACTGAACTAGAATTGAACTAGAACTGAACTAGAACTGAACTAGAACTGAACTAGAACTGAACTAGAACTGAATTATAACTGAATTAGAACTGAACCAGAACTGAACTAGAAATGTACTAGAATTGACCTGGAACTGAAATTTGACTGATTACCTAACTATTTCTACCTTTTGACAAATATTTTCCCAAATATGTTGCTAAATACTGCAATTATGTTATTAAAAACATGTTTATTAGATTAAATATCATCATATATACAGTCTTTTACCAACTACATTATACTGTAAAAAATGTATTATAATAAAATGTGCTTCTTGCAATTATAAGTTTATTTAACTACAATAATGTTATGAGTATAAGGAAAATATTATTTAACATCATTAAAGGAAAACTGACTCTTAAATATTGTAAATAATTCTTTTTATTTGTTTTTTATGTTATTTCCTTTAAGAAATATAAAAATAAACTCAAATTTCAAGTTTGTGTTGATTGTCCTCTTAATGTCCACTTTATAGCTGCAATTACGGAAAGAGATGACGAAAAAAAGGAAATACATACACACACAAATACAAAACAACCACAACAGATTTTATTTATGTATTTATTTGTGGATGTATTTTTAAAAATGGATTTTTTTCATACAAATTAAACCACAATATGGAGAAGAAATATTAAAAATATAAAACTACAATAACGCGAAAGTTGCAATGAAAGGAAAGAAAAGCCATGGAAATGGAAAAATTACCAGCAGGAGAAGAAAAACAGGAAAAAAAGCATGAAAGAAAATACAAAGTAATACTTTCAAAGACGACAAACAAACTCATAAATAAAAATAAATGTGTAATTTTTTTTTTTTAATTATAAAAAAGCAAATAAATAAAAGTTTAATGAAGCATTCATAATTAAAAGACCTCCAAGATGGAATGGACCATCGTCATACGATGCCACAACCATCAGATCTATAAAAGAACAAAGAATGAAAATAAGTGTAAATAAATTAAATTAAAAAATAATAAAATTAAAAGGAATAAGAATTAATAAACAATTGAAATGGAAAAGAATTAAATACGTTTTTGCTTCCTCACTCATAATATGAAAATGGAAGAAATTCAAACAGGAGGTAAATTTATTGTTTTGTTATAAAAATCAAAGTTTGATTTAATTAAGAAGAATAATTATGATATTTAATTAATAACATTTGGAAGGACATAAATTGTTAAACTAAAAATTAAAATATATAATTAATTATTTATTTTTTTTATTTATTTACTACAAAAATTGTCTATACACTCCTCCTTATTATCGTCCTTTTCTATTAAATACATAATCATATACTGAACATAATTTGCACATAATTGGACCATTCAATGGTATCTTAATAGAGTGAAATGTTTTCTCATTCTTTGCGGTAAATTTTTTGAAATATTTTGACGCCAATAACTCTGGGGTCAAATGCAATTTAACTTCACCATTCCAAGAAGTTGATGAGGGTAAATTAAATTTGCTGTTTCTTTTGTGAACTTCTATTGTCATCAATCATTATTGAAGGAAAATATAAATAAAAAATAATTTTCAGATTCAAGCTAAGACTCTAGATTAGATTCTGGTTCAGATTCAAGTTAAAAACACGGTCCCATAGTCAAGTTCAGATTCTAGTTCAAGTTCAAATTAAAGCTCAGATTCAAGTACATATTCATTTTAAGGTTTTAGTTTTTTATTAATAAAAAATAGATTATAAATTAAAATCAAGTTGAGATTGTAATTTAGATTCTAGTTTAAGTTCACATTGTAAATCAGATTCAGATTCTAATTCTGATTATAAATCAGATTTTGGTTCATATTCTTGATTAGATTCTAGTTCAGTTTCTACTTCAGTTTAAATTTTTAATTCTAGCTTTAATTCTAGTTCAGATTTTAGTTCAAAGTCTGGTTCATATTCTACTTCAGATTCTTCTTTTGATTCCAGTTTTGTTCATTATCAACTTATGGTTAAGATTCTAATTTATATTTATTATATTGAATTCCCAGTTCAGTTCTAGTTAAATTTGAATTTAAGTCTCGTTCAGATTCGACCTTTGGTTTATGTTCAAATTCTGGTTAAGATTTTAGATCTGATTCTGATTCAGATTTTAGATTTGACTGTAGATTGGATTTAAGTTCTGTTCAAGTTCAGTTAAAAGTTCAATTCTATTTCAGTTCTGAGTTTAATTCTGAATTCAGTTCTGATTTTAATTCAGTTCTACTTAAATTCTGCGTTCAATTCTTGTTCAATTTCTAGATCAGATTCTAATTCAGATTATAGTACAGATTCCATTTTTGATTCTGATTTAGATTGCAGATCTGATACCAATGAGGATTATAGTTTTTATTTGAGTTTGGATTCTAAGCTTTATTCTGAGTTCAGTCCTGAGTTTTGTTTTGAGTTGGGTGCCCAGTTTAGTTCTGAATTCTGAGATTATTCTAGTTCTGATGTAGATTAGATTTTTTTATTTCAATGAATTCAGTTTTGAGTTTAATTCTAGTTCGGAATTTAGTTAAAAGTCTAGTTTAGATTCTAATTCAGATTATCTTTTGGTACTAGTTAAGTTTCAATTTAGTTGATGTTCAGCTCTATTTCGAAAGTAGTGAAGGGAACTTCAAATTCGACTAAGTTCAAATACATAAAACCATTCTCATTTGTTAGTTTTATTTAACTTTTTTCTGTTTTTCCCGTGAGTTCTGCTGCTGTCGGAGATGATGATAAAAAATTGCATCCACAATTTATTCTTTTGTAGTTTTACACAAGTTTTAATATATTTTTGATTTATTATTGTTTGCTGATTTATGGAGTTTATTTTATACCTTGACACAGTGACGGTTGAATGCTTTAGAAACGTGCTTTTTTTCTTTCTTTTATTGCATTTTTTTCGATTTCGTTTCGTTTGGTTTTCCTTTTCTTCTTTTCATTTAATTGTCATGTCAATTTTATTCATTTTATATTACGTGGTGTATAACACTCGACATATGGATGCAGAGAACGAATGAATGTAATATAATCTTCTGCCACTAATTTATTAAATATTTTCATATCCGAAAAAGGGAAAGGATTTATCGGCAGGCCCTAACAAATAATAATGAAATATGTTGAGCTTAAAAAGGATTTTTTGTAGGCAATATTTATAAAAAATCCTTCAGCGAATACCCACATAAATTCATTTTTTTTTGTATATGTATTGGTGCACTTGTAATAAATGTAAAATTTATGAAAGTAACGTAACATTTTTACGTTTCAGATTAACGAAAAACGCAATAAAGCGTGTGATAAGAACCACTCAACAAATTTGATCATTCCTGATGAGTTTTCATTTTGAGTTTGCCCAACTGAATTCAGATTATTCTAGTTTGATGTAGATTAGATTTTTTTATTTCAAAATTCAGTTTTGAGTTTAATTCTAGTTCGGAATTTAGTTAAAAGTCTAGTTTAGATTCTAATTCAGATTATCTTTTGGTACTAGTTAAGTTTCAATTTATTGATGTTCAGCTCTATTTCGAAAGTAGTGAAGGGAACTTCAAATTCGACTAAGTTCAAATACATAAAACCATTCTCATTTGTTAGTTTTATTTAACTTTTTTCTGTTTTTCCCGTGAGTTCTGCTGCTGTCGGAGATGATGATAAAAAATTGCATCCACAATTTATTCTTTTGTAGTTTTACACAAGTTTTAATATATTTTTGATTTATTATTGTTTGCTGATTTATGGAGTTTATTTTATACCTTGACACAGTGACGGTTGAATGCTTTAGAAACGTGCTTTTTTTCTTTCTTTTATTGCATTTTTTTCGATTTCGTTTCGTTTGGTTTTCCTTTTCTTCTTTTCATTTAATTGTCATGTCAATTTTATTCATTTTATATTACGTGGTGTATAACACTCGACATATGGATGCAGAGAACGAATGAATGTAATATAATCTTCTGCCACTAATTTATTAAATATTTTCATATCCGAAAAAGGGAAAGGATTTATCGGCAGGCCCTAACAAATAATAATGAAATATGTTGAGCTTAAAAAGGATTTTTTGTAGGCAATATTTATAGAGAAAATCCTTCAAAAGAGCGAATACCCACATAAATTTGACATATTTTTTTTGTATATGTATTGGTGCACTTGTAATAAATGTAAAATTTATGAAACGTAACGTAACATACGTTTCGAAGTAATTAACGAAAAACGCAATAAAGCGTGTGATAAGAACCACTCAACAAATTTTAAATAAATTCCTGATGAGTTTTCATTTTCAGATTCAAATAAACAAAAACCAAACAAAAAGAAAATAAACAGAAATTATTCAAGGTAAAAACACAAAAATATGTAAAATAAGGATGCGTATTCATAAACTTGCAATTATTTATTTAAGTATCTGCAAAATACTATGGCTGTATTGACATATTGATTTCACTTTCAGTTTATGTATAAATATTCGAGAATTTATTATTGAAAGACTTCAAAAACATTTGCGTTCGTTGATATTCGTTGGATTTATGTAACTAAGCTCTCATGATTTTAATGTCGGTTTACTTTTTGTTTTTTGTTAAATAGTTTAATATGCTGAATGTTTAATTGGAGAAAACTGTAGAAACGAAAACAGTGGGTAAGAAAGAATAACTAAAATGTTTTAAGAATTTCATTAAGGTTATAAATTTCAAACGGAAATAAAGCTGAACTAGAGCTAAACTAGAACTGAAATAGAATGTGAACTAGACCTGAACTAAAATCAGAATCAGAATCTAAACGAGAACTGAACGTAAACTACTCTGGTATTGAACTAAAATCTGAATGAAATCTGAAATCTGAACTTAAATTTAGAAAGAAATTTAAACTAGAATCTGAACTAGATTTTTTACTAGAATCTTAATTATAATCTGATCTAGAATCTGAACTTGAATTTGAACTTAAATCTGAACTTTAATCTGAACTTAAATTCCAACTATAGTATGATCTAGAATCTGAATTAGAATTCTGAACTTGAACTGCACATAAACTGAACAGGAATCGACCTAGAATCTGAATTTTGAACTCAACCGGAATTGAACTAGAATATGAACTGGAATCTGAAATTAAATCTGAACTAAAACTGAACGTAAAGTGAACTAGAATTGAACTAGAGTATGACTTAGAATATAAACTAGAATCTGAAATAGAATCTTAATTATTATCTGATCTAGAATCTAAACTAGAATTTAAACTAAAATCTGAACTATAATCTGGAAAAAAATTCAAATAAAGTATGAACTAGAATCTGAATTAATTATTGAAGAAGTCGAATCTGAACTAGAATCTTAACTGTATCTTAACATGACTTGAAATGAAACTGAATTAGATTCTGAACTAGAATCTGAAATACAACTGAACAGGAATTGAACTAAAATCCGAACTTTAATCTGAACTAGAATCTCAACTTTAAGTGAACTTAAACCGAATTGGAACTGAACTAGAATATGATCTTGAATCTGAAATAGAATCTAAACTTGAATCTGAACTAGAATCTGAACCAGAATCTGAACTAGAATTGGAACTAAAACCTGAACTAAACTTCGAAGCAGAATCTGAATTACAAATTAACTGGAAACGAACTATAATCTGAAGTGGAATCTGAACTACAGCCTCAGCTAGAATTTAAACTAGAATCCAAACTAGAAATTGATCCAACAACTAGATCTTGAACTAGAATCAAATAAAAATCTGAAATAAAATTCTAATAAGAAACTCAACAAGAATTAGATTTAGAACTTAACTCAAGCAAACCTGAAGTAACTTGATTACAATCAAAATATAGTTTTACAGTAATTTAGTTTATTATATTCCACTGTAAAATTTTAGCCATATAATTTTTTTATATATATGCAGATTTGAGGTGTTCAATCAAAATAAAATCTCTGTGTAGAATAAATAAACGATATCCTTTATTGGAAGCTTATGCATATGGAATAAATTATTTTACAGTATCAAGCAATACAAAATTTTGCATAATCAAAAAATCAAAACTTTTTATAATTACTGTTTCTTCATTGTAGATATTTTGAAATTCTATATTTGTGTTAGAAATATAGAATTCTATGATTTTTCTCATATTTTATTACTTGGCATATTTATCTTACTCTATTACGAAATGGTATTCAACATGCACACATTCGTGTAAATACAATTTATATACAGATTGCATACTAACACGAATACATCAATACATTCATAAAATGTTTTTGTAACTTTGTGCTTTCCCAGCAAACATCTTTTCTTGCTGAAGTGGTTTTCCTTCCATCAGGAAAAACTGTTCCTCACCGAAGTGGCTCCAGACGACTCTAAGAAGCCTCTTCGGAATGTGATTTAGAAGTCACTTCTGAGAGTGACTTAAAAGACTTCTGTGCAAGTGGCTTATAAGAGACATCTAAAAGAGTCTCAGAAGATGCTTCTAAGAAATTTTCAAACGTCACTCCTCAGGCATTTTCAGAAGTGTAATATTAATTATATTAGTCGTGACTGTGATTAAAAACTTAATCACAGTCACGACTACATAAAAAAGAATTATATACTTATAATAACATAATTGATTTCTTCTCCATTTTTATTATAAATTTTCTATTTGTATACAAAACATATAATAAAAATGGAGAAGAAGACGAACACATCATAGCAATGTAATTTGTTTTTACAATTCCATTAATAATTTCTAAACAACTTTGAAAGCCACTCAAGTTGAGAACAAGTAATGTATTTTGTTTTTATAAATAATCTACTATCATCTAAACAATTTCTGGAGGACTCTTCTTTATATACTCCAAGAATATCAAGTACCAACAGTAAAGTATATTTAAAGTATATATTTTATTACAAGAAGAAAAAAGTAATTTAAAAGTGGCGACCGCAACAATTCTAACTTTCAAATGTTTGATGGGTTCATACGTATGAGTTTTGTATTTCGTACTTGTGTTTGCTACAATTTTTGGTTATTAGAAATTCAATATTTATAACATTTTCAGTTTTCTTTTGTAGCTTTGCTGTTATTGTTTCAGTTATTTTATTTTTGTTTGTCTTATGTAAAATGCATTTTATATATTTTGGTATATAAATTAGTTTCTAGTTGCTGTTATCCATACCTGCTTAAAATACAGAATTGCATAAATATTTTTAGAAAATTGCAATCGATTTAATTGGAATTACAAATTACAGAAAAACACAAATACACATAAATGAGAATTCTTGTATATTTTATAGATATTTTTGTATGAATCTATTGACTGCATTTAAAATAAAAAACTGAATCTGAATGAAATTTAAATTTTATAAAATTTATTTGTATGTGTAATAGTGTATGACTACATAATTCATACATATGTATGTAGTTGTCTTATGTTATGCTCAATCAAAAATTTATAAATAACAAATATTTCCAAGTCAAACAAAATCACAAAATCTGGTTTTTTGAAGTTTTCAAATATATTAAAATGGATGATACATTTGTTATGCAGGTTTCAGTTGAAAATTATGCAGTTTTTATTTTAAATATAAATGGATTATCTGAATGGATTATATAAATGTTCAATTATTTTCCTAATTTTTAATATATCTCATCTCTGCAGAGTTATTTAAAATTGTATATTGTAAGATTCTTTTTTGTAACTTTTATTTCACTTAAAAATATGAACTGTAATTGAAAAGAGACTGGACTGGGACTTAAACGAAGAGTAAATAACAACTATAAATGCAGTGAAACTATTTGAACTTATAAACATATAAGTTACCACAGTTTCTAAACGGGGCCTGTGTTCTCTAGAAGATTTTATTCTATAGAAATTCTGATAATATAAGCCAATTCTGCGCTAGTTCATCTTCTTTGTTTCAGTCTGCTAAGCTTTTTTATTCATGATCAGATATTTGAGTAGCTATGAGCTAATAAGCAAAGAGAATTGACCAAAACATTTTGAAAGTTAATCTCATCTCGGAGAGAGAATTTTTTTAAAACTATATTAAGTAAAATTGTTCTGTCGGTCACCTATTCTAACTTTCACTTTTCCCCTCGTTACGGTAAAAAGGAAATATGGCTTGAAAGCGATTGCCATAAGTTACATTAAAAATTACTTTGCCTTTTACAATATTATTCTTCAGAGTATATATCTGTAAACACCGCACAGTATATCTTCTTACAGTGTGTAGCGTTTCTTGAAATGTAACGATAATTGCCACAAAGTCAATTTGGTTCCCTGTCCTTTAATCTGGGGTTTTCAAATAGTCTGGTGTATTATATTGTAAAGAAATTGCGACACGGCTTCCTACATATTAAGAATTTTTAGATAAAGCCCTTTGACATCACGAGGGTATCATGCTCTTTCAACTGCTTAAGGCTCTATCAAGGGTATAGTAAAACACATGTTTCGAATCGTTGTTCAGATCGCTCTCCAGATAAGCAAATGAAATTAGTTGTATTACATGAATCGTTTAATAAAAGAAGGGACCTTCAATTGTTATTGCACTTATCAAGAGAACATTTCCTCTCACAGTTCGATCATAATGTACGGGTGTGAATCTTACAGGAACATGCGCGAGTATGTTTCTGAGTTGACTTAAAATCACCAAGTGTGGTCTTGTCAACTCAGTCCCCTGATTTAAATCAAATGAGATTGATATTTAAAAAGTGAGAGATTAATTGTTACGCTACTGAAGTTCTCTGAATAAATTGTCCAAATTTTGGGATACTTAGGTTTCGAACAATATTATATAAGTTAATAGTATTGCTAATGTTATTAATTTGTCGATTTAAAATAAAAAAATTACCAAAGTAGTTGATTTGAACTTAGAGGTTGCCTTATATGTTGGTCTATATATTAAAATATACTAAACCGATTTTACTGGTTTTATATAGTTGCAATAGCAAATATTAAGGTATTTAGCTACCCCAATTACTGTGGATATGAGCGTGCTAACAGCAGAGAGACAGACGGACAGATGTAGCTAAATCGACTCATACTGAGGAGGAGGTTATAAAATTAAATAAAAGATTGAAGTCAAATCCTCTTCTCACGCGAATATAAGTTTCATATTTTGACCCCTAAAACTCAGTCTTTGGAGGAATTTAGTTCTGCCTAATTGCCAATTCCAGTAAAAGTTGGCATATTTTGAAAATTGAAACTATAAGTATTTTTGTAAAATATTTTTTAAACTATTTTACAGTTTGCAATTAAATATTTTTTGTTTGTTTTGAATGAATAATTATTGATAAAAAATTTGTTTCGCTTCAAAATATATTTTCTAAAATTGTCTTTATAACAAATAATAAAATTATTTTTTCAATAATTTATTCTATAGAGAATTAAATATTTAAATAACAATTTATAGTCAGAAATACAACAAACATTAATTATTCTATAAAAATCATTATTAGTTTTATTATTTGATAAGGGTTTCTCTTTACCCGGTTTTTTTTTTTGTTATTGGGAATTTAAGATAATATTCTGTGATAACTGGGAATTCTCGAAAATTAAAAGGTTCATATATTCTAAAAAATATATGTTTCAATAGTTTTCTAATGAAAAATGGTAAAACAAGTAAGAATCCTATATTTGGCTCTGAAAATTTAAAATATCCTCCAGTCAAATATGATTCGATATTTATAAAATTCTGAGTCTGATATATTATTTCATATGGGAACTATAGTAGAATGTGAACTGATGTTCCTAAAGTTATTTGAGCCGAATTCCATTAATATATTAATTTAATTAAAATGTTGCCGAAAATGGAAAACATATATGAGCAATAGTTTAATTAGAGTTGATACTAATAAAACCATTATATTTAAGACAATTAGAAAAGCAATTATGCTAAATTTTGGATTTCCGCGTAGAGCCTAATGTGGGACCTATAATTAAATATGGGAAAAAAAATCGTTAAATTGATAACTTATATTAGAGACAATAAGAAAAATAATTTTGCCAAATTTAAATAGAATAAGTTGATAAATTAGATTTATTTATGCCTAAAATTCCTATACAAGATCTAACAACGACAAAGTTTTGAGTTCATAATATTTTGCTTAAATAAATGTATGTGGGAAAATTCAGAAAATCATCTTTCAAATTGCGATCTATAGTACAAACTGATATTTTATTAATCCGATTTACATTTGGTATGATATGGTGCAATTGAATTTAGTCTCAGATATCGGTCTCTTTCTCTTCTGATTTGAGCGATAAAAAAGGTTTGATATATATAACTGCTAAAAACAACAACAAACAATCTCGCCAAATTTCATTGAATTTTCCTATGATAACTTCTGGGATTATACACGGAGAGATTACAGCTTCTTTATTTAAATTACTTCCCGAAAATCTCGGGATTTACAATAATGAATTTCTCGGGAAAATCCTGGCTACATTTTTCTGTGGAGAAACCCTAATTTAGATTCTGAAAATATTTTAAATGTTTCATTTGGTAGAATTACAATTAAAATTGTATTCATACTAAAATAGACTAAAAATGCCAATAATACGTGCTATTGGTAATATAAAATAACATTCAATAGAAAATTTGTTCTCTTATAAATATAAAAAATAACAACAACAACAACAACAACAACAAGAACATATAAAATAAAAAAGAAGATTTCAATTCAATTGATTTTGATATTTTAGTTAAAATTTCAAACAAAGAATCCATAAAAAGGATGCGTGGGATGTCAAGGAAAAGAAATTTGAGGTTACTGCGCATAAAAGTTAAATTAGGATATTCGGTATGAACTTCAGTATTAGAGTTTTATTTTAAGTACAATCGATTTAATAAGTTAAAAATCATAACGTTGTCCTCTAACTTAAATTTGTAGGATTTAGGTGATACGACCTTTTTCTCATTTACATACTGATGTAAGATAAAGAATTTTACTTTTTAACAAGAATTCAATTTTTAAAATCGTTTTTTGTAAATTTTAATTTGACCATAATAAGAAAATAAAAACTCAAATTTACTCGTTTTGTTTAATTTTTTTAAAAGTATTTTTTTTTCAATTTTATATTCTCATAGAAAAAAGAAAAATTGTTTTTTAAATTGTTGCATTTAAAGTAAAAAAGGAAATAAGTTTTTTATTTCTTTGCAAACAAAAGTCCAGCTTAAGAAGTTTTCTTTTTTGCCAATTCACTAGTGTTGGCAAAAGAAAGTTTGCTATCAGAAAAGAGAGGAAAAGAAAGCAGTAAAATAAAAACGATAGAAATAAAATTTTTCATTTTTCTATATGCTCACGCATAAATGACTTTTGATTTGGGCGAAGAATTCAAGAAACAAAAAAGGGGAATATTTGGCTTATACGAAATCTGAAATACTTTACACTACAATTTGAATATTGTAAATAAATTAGAACTAATCAAAAAGTGGGTTAAAATGACTTAGAATCTTAACTAGAATTGGAACTGGAATCTGAATTCTATCATAAACTCAAATTTGAAATAGAAATTTAATTGGAAACTGAAATACAGTCTGAACTATAATTTCAACAGTAATTTAAAACAGAATCTGAATTAGGTTTTAAACTCTAATCTGAAATAGATTTTGAAATAGAAACTGAAATAGAATCTGAATAAGAAATTGGAGTAAAACTAAAAACTTTACTATAATTTTAACTTACCTCCAAATTGAAATAGGATTTGAAAATAAACTTGAATTAGTATTGGAAATGGAAATGAAATCAGAACCGTAAATTAAACTAGAATCTGAATTAGAATATGAACTAGATTCTGGATTAGAATCTGAGCTATATTCTTAACTGGAATCTGAACCAGTCTCTAAATGAGAATAATAATTAAAATCGAAAAAATAAACTTGAATATGAAATAAAATCTGTGCTAGAGTCTGTATTACCATGTGAACTAGAATCAGAACTGGACTAAGAAAATCGACACTCGCTATTATAATCTTAAGTACAATCTTTTATAAAACTAAACTGAATTAGAACTGAACGAGAACTTAAGTATAATTAAACTAGAACTGAATTAGAACTAAACTAGAACTGAACTAGAACTAAATTAGAACTAAACTAGAACTGAACTAGAACTAAACTAGAACTGAAATAGAACTAAAATAGAACTTAACTAGAACTAAACTAGAACTGGACTAGAACTAAACTAGATCTGAGCTAAAAGTGAAATAGAACCGAACAACAACTGAACTTGAATTGAATTAGAACGAAAGAAGAAGCAGTTTTATACTTGTTTTATACTTGTGTTGTGTAGGACACACAAAAATATTGACGACAAAAATTGCTCGATAAAAAATGTTTAGTTGACCATGGTTGAAATAATATTGAACAATAAAAGCTTTTCAAAATTCAATAACATTTATGTGTATATGTTGAGCATAAATATACATATACAATACATATGTCTGTGTGTATATAAGATTATTTATTCATCATTTATCCATCCAATATATTCTATCCCATAGATACATTCATACTCATGCTTATTGTTGTTTATAGTTTGATCAGAATGCCAACAACAACGACAGCAAAATAGAAAAAATCGGAATATAATAAAAGCAATAAAGTTTTAATGCACATCGCATAAAACATAAATTTCCATAAAAATGTTGTTTCAAATAGAAAATCAATAAATGAATCTTTGTTTTCAAATTTTGTTGGATTTTTTTTTTTTTGTTACTCGAATTGTGAGTCATGGCAACTAGTTTAAATGAAAATAAAATGAAAATATCATGATTTTAACTTTAATCAAATTATGAACGATTGATTTGAAATACAACCAATCATTCATTCATAATAAAAAAAAAGACTGAAACAATTTTTTGATATTATTGAGATTTTTACAAAATGAATATTTAAGTAATTTAGGATGTTTAATTAACTGGATATTTATTTTTCATATTTTTGTAAATTTATATAAATTTAAAAAATTAGTTTTATTAAAAAAAAATTTTTTTGGAATGTATTGGAAAAAAATTATTCTCATGATAATTAGTAGAATAAAAATATTTGGTAAATAAAAATCAATAATATAATTTCTTCGTAAAATAATCTTTATCCCTACGGATTGATTAAAATCAGTATAGAATTTTGTATATTTCTATGTTGAAATAATGACCTTTTCTGTCATCTCAGTTTAGCAAAAATAGTTTAAAATATGTTACAAAATTTGTATCTAATTACAATTTAAATATTGGTGGACTAATAAAAATTGCATGTAATTTAGATGGCAAGTTTCAATCATGCTGGTTTTGTGGCTTGTGGTTTTAATTCATTATTTGGCTTTAAATTGAAATTTTAATTAAAATAACATTTAAAATTTATAATTGCGAAAATTAGTATTTGAAATTGGAAATTAAGAAAAAACACGACAAAACTAATAAGCAAATATAAATATTTTTTAGGGTCTTAGATATGTGGAATAACAGGATAAATTCATTCCCATTAAAAAACGATTGAGAGTACAAACGTATTAGTTTACTGCGCCAAAGTAAAATTTTATTGTTACACTAACATTTATTTGAAATTAATGCATTTAAAAATGGAGGTTTACATGAAAACATAAAGAAATTATGGACTGACCGTCGTATAATTTTGCACATCAATTTTTTTTCTTAACTTGACCAATATATGTGAGATTAATGGCCTTAAAAGTGATATTTGGAAAGTGGTTTAAATGGGACCTATGAGAAATAATCTACCGACCCTTGCATATTTTGCTACACCGTTTTAGAATATTATAATACTTAATTGTGCCAAATATTATACAAATCGCTTTATATTTAGGATTTTTATGAACTTAAACTTCCGTTAGGGGAGAAATATTTGTGTGGGAGATACCTGAAATATTGGATCGAATATGACCGTTAAATCAACTCAAAGTTAAAACAACTCAAACAGATCTGATCCAATAACATTTAAGTATCGATTTATGATAAACAACTCCATTCAAGCATTAAATATCACACACCTTCTATACCACTTTGTAAATTTTTATTTTAATGTAAAAAATTGTTCCAAAGTTACAGACTTATTAAACAACTCCTTTCAAAAGTTCTAAATATTTCTAATGTTGTAGAAATAATTGACATTTTTTATTCTATATCGAATAATAGTAAATCCTTTTATGAAAAAGATCACTTAAATCCAAAATGTCATTCCGAAATTTCGAATTAGTATCGTGAAGTATTAAACAATTATATAAGTAAACTACGTTGCAAGGATCTGTGGAAAGCATTAATGTTGTTTTTGATAAAGTATCTGAAGAACTTAAAAGATTTAAGTTTCGTCATGCCAGATGATCACTAGGTTCAATAGTTCCTTTTAGCTATACCAAATTTTGTTTTCAAGTCAAAATCATGTAATTACTCCTTGCGGAGTAATTACTCGAATCAAATGGAAATCGAAAGCAGAAAGTTTAGTGTTATAAGGCTGGTGAACCAAAACTTCCAAAAATACTGTTTACCTAATAGTACTTGACTGATCTTGCATGGCTTAATTACACAATGGTGCAGTTCTTTGGTGTGAATTTCATTTTGTTGTTAGAATAAATAATAACAAAATTAATTTATACCTTTTTCAAACTCCGGTCATCTTAAATTGACTGCTCTTTTCAAATTAGTTAACCCTTCAAATCGAACATAACCTAGGTGACGCTTTGTTTTTTGCTCAAGATATATATTTATTAAAATAACAAAAGGAATCACTATAAATGTGAAATACAGCATGTGAAATCCTCACCAAAGGATCTCATTACGATGAGCTTAATGAATCAAGCCAATTGCTGATATTCCGTTAAAAAGTGAAGGGTGTTTCAGTAAGATCGATTTGCATCGACTTATAGAAAAAGAAATTCAAAGAATAAAGGTTCGGTATTTAATGTGTGTAGGTTTTCTTGGCGTTTGGTAACATTACACTACAATCTTAAACTCTTTTCCCCATTATTAGATCAAAATATTAATATAATTTTTTTATTATTAGACAAAAACATTATTTAATTTTCTTTTTTTTTTACAAACTAAATATTTTGAGAATAACAACAATACTATGTTTGTTTGGTAAAAAATATTATTTTCAATTTACTTTGATAAACATAAGATTGTCATCAGTTTAATATGGATAACTTTAATAAAAAATTGCAAATAATATTATCAACTAATAAAAATACTATTTTTGATATTCCCAAAACGTTTATGTTTGTCAAAAAATTAAAAAAACATTTTGGTCTTATAACAATCGTCTTATGGTAACTGATTCTTTATCAACAATAATATGTTGGTTTGTTGAACATATTTCTAAATTACTGCGAAAAACATATTATTGTTAATTTACTGATAATAATTTTATTGCCGCAACAAAATTATTCTCAAAATAAATTTAATTCAATAATTAACATGCGAGTGATAACAATAGATATTTATCACATAAATAGAAGTTTTGAGATGAACATATTGGAAAAAAAAGTAATTTCTCTGCGTGTGCAGACACTACTGTTCATATATTGAATGGCTAAAGAAATAATGTATTATGTTCAAGAAATATTTTTACAATTTTCGATACCTTAACTTATCACAATTTTCTACTAATGACTTTTTTATAATAATTACTTTTTAATTTTCTTTTTTAAAAACCTTTTCCACTTTATTACAAACATTAATTTATCATTTACTTAATACGTCTTCTCAATTTATGTAAAAAAATCTGGAAAAAATAAAATTATAACTAAAACTTTATTTTATTTGCATTAAATAAGTTATACAAAATTTTATACTTAAAGAAAATATGCAAAAATTATAGTTTATAAATAAAAGTAGAGTTATAGAGTAAAAACAACTTTAAAAACATAATGAGTTCTAAAGAAAGAAATGTTAGTTCTTTATATTTCTATAATATGCCAGGTTAATTTGTTAAGTAAGGTTATCATGTTCGCTATAAAATTTTTAGTTTTATTTCCTCCTTTTCCCTATTCCTTATTATACTTTAGTAGCAAAACTACAAAAAACAAAAGAAAAAATAGAGGAACTTAACTATTAAACTGTGATAAAGTTTTGTTGCATTTAATACTTTCACCAACCTACAAGAATAGAGAGATTGTGATAGGAAAACAAAGAGGATTAAGACAAAAGTGACAGTGGAATAATACAGAAAGAGGAAATGTAAACAAATCAATAAAACATGTGGTAAAATGTGATATTGAGAAAGTGAACATATTTTGTTCTAATTTCAGAATATAATGAAAAGCTTTTACATTTTTTAAAGAAGTCATTTTTAATTTTTGTCATTTTATTAACCCACTGTCTTTAGCAACAAATTGTTTTTCGCAAAATAAAAAACTAAACTTTTTCTTTTCTTCACTTTTATATTTTTTAGATTTAAGCAAGTGAGACTTTATTTTCTGTAAAATTCAATAGTAAAATAGCGCCACCAGTTATTTGTAACAGTAGTAGTAATCGTAATCGTAGTCATAGTCATAATACTATTAGTTGTTGCAATTGTATTGTAAAAGTTGTATGCCACACTTGAATGTATGTATGAAACATAGCATGACGGTCTTGTTGTAAGAATGATAAGCAGGAGCACAAAACAACAATATTTCATAGAAATTGTTAAAAATTAGAAACAAACTGTATTACAGAGAAAACAAAAGACAACAAAACAACAGTCAGCCAGTCATCCAACCAACCAACCAACCAACCAGTCAACCATCTAACATAGCGAAAATACTAAAAAAATATATACAGTACTGTTCAAAACATTAGAAACTAAAATTACATTACGTCTGTTAGCTAGAAATTTGTCTTCTGTTCTGATTTATTTGCAAAATTTTATCGGTTCACGCTTAGGTGATCGAAGATTACAAAGTGAAAAATTCAATCCAAAATATACTACTATGAAAACACTATGATGAAGGAATTTTTTCCAGGATATGGGATTGATCCAATTAATCGAATTACAACAACAATGACTGCAACTGTGTATCGTGTTGAGTTTAATTATGCTTTCATACACAGAATGGAAAGTACTTTTATCATGGACATTCCCACTGCTAGACAGGTTAAAATATGGTTAGAGGAAAAAAATGTAAAAGTTATGAAGTGGCCGTCTCAGTCTCCCGATCTAAACCCAACTTAGGACATGTGAATGACTGTAAAACGGAACATAAGTAACAAGGGTTTCGGAAATTAAAATGAGCTTTTGTATTTTTGAAAATCCATATCAATGACTTACTTTGATAGGCTTATTGCTTCCATGGCAAGAAGATGGCCGGCAGTCATTAAGAATAATGGTTAATAAATATTAAATTTCGCATTTTTTCGATAAAATGTTTGAGGAATTCCAAATGTTTTGAACATTTAAAATTTTCACGTATTTAATAAAATTTGTCTATCGCTTTATTAATCTGAATAAATTATTATTATTATTTTTTTAATTATAAAACATTATTAACAATTAATAAATTAATAGAAAAATATATAACCGAAATAGTTTTATTTAATTTTTTCAATATATAGCAAAATGGAATGTTTTGACCACTACTGTAAATATAATTTTTCAATTTTTGCAAAGATGTGAAAAAATTCCATTGCAAAATTTTTGTATTAAAAATTTTTGAGGAAAAAATATTTTTAATTTTTGAGAGAGAAAAAAGTTGTGGAGGGAAGGAAGAAAATACTTAAAATATTATATTGTGGGGACAGATTGGGAATTTATTAAATATTTTACAATAAAATGAGAATTTGTTATAAGTTTTTTAACTTAAATTAACTAATGAAAAATCTAAAGGATGTTCCAACTAAAATGCACAATGAGCAGTGATCAAAATTTTTTTTTTTGTAATAATTCTGTAATTTTGAAACCACTGAAATATTTATAACGAAATTTCACATGGACATTTATGAAATGTTGAAGAGGGACATGTATCTAGTAGGTTGGTCATCTCGGGTATGAAAATTTTATTGAAAAATAAAAAACTTCATAGATACTTTTATAATTCTTTACACATAACACACATGTGTGGATATCTATTATAGTTAAAGAGATATTTATAACAAAGTAAAGTTTTGAATCATTTTTGTTTTTTCCAAGAAGATGTTACAATTTTCACTTTAAAATCAAAACATTTTCATTCTTTATTTTTGTTCTTAAGTTTTTTGAGGAGAGAGAATATCGAAGCTCTCATAAAGGAAGAGTGAGCAATTTACTGGAAAAGGTAAATTTTTGAATAAATTTTCCCCGGTTTGGAATTTTGGATATTTTTGAAGAAAAAGATTTTTTTTTTTATGTAAAATGGTGGGAGAGTTCGAAGCGTTAATCTGAATGTTGTTGTTCATTCAGACATTGAATTTAGCAAAGTGAATTAAAGATTTGATTCAACTTGTAGGGCTAACAAAACAAAAAATTTTCATTTAAGCAATTAAATCAAACTAAATGATTTTTCCAGAGTTCCAGTAAATTTTATTTCCTTTTGCAAAATCTAGCAAGAGTCATTCAAATAAACGGGATTAAACTTTGGTAGCTTCTTCAAGGACTTAATGTAAATAGCAACCGTATTTAAAAAGAATATTCAACTAATTTCTAGAATTGTAAACTTTCGTTAGGATTTCTGCAAATTATTAAATTCAATAGACTACAAAATTTTTAAATTTAAAAACTTTCCTTTCCCATCAATAACCTGGTTTTAATCAATTTACGAGGTTACCTTCTTATTTCTATTCCTCTTCTAATAATTCTTCTTTAAAACAGAAAAGTGGAGAGTTTTTTTTTCATTCTTCCTTTTTATTCCTTAACTCCCATTTACAGGATTTTTGCTATTAAATGCATTTGTGGATTTGTATATGGCACAAGTACAACATAATAATATGAAAATATATAAATTTTTCTGCTTCTTCTAGTTTAACTCTAACAAAGACAATAAAAACAACAGCAGCAACTAAACTAAACTAAGTACAACAGAATTCAAGTTGTTGACCCAGTTTTTCATTACAGTTACATACAAACGAAACGGAAAAAGAAAAAAATGTATGTATGTGAGTGTACATCCGTTATAATGTTTTTTTCTTGTTGCTTTTCTTGTTTGCTCTGTAGTGTCTAGAGCTACATTTTTTTATTAAAAGTATATTTTGTAACAATTGTGGTTCTTTTTTTTTTTTTTTTTTTTTTTGCTGAATTTTTTAGTTTTTTGTTTTCTTAGGATGTTGCAATAAAAAATAGTAAAAATAAATAAAGATAAAAGAAAACAAACAAGAAAGTTGTTTGGTAGGAAAAAGAAAAGACGGAAAGAAAGAGAAAGGTAAATCAAAAACGATTTTGTTAAGCCTTACAGCGTTTACGTAGAACAAAATAATTTAAATAAAATATTAGAAGAGAGTAAATGAGAGAGAGCGAGAGAGAAGAGTTTTAATAATTTCATTTAAACTTTAAGAGATTTCTGTTTTGAGATTTACAAGAATTTTTTCTTGTAAGGGCACTTTTGTATTTTGAAGGTATTTTTTGGTACATTTTGAAATTCTAAATTACACATTCCTAATTTTTAAATGGTAATTTTTTAATTTTCAATTACTTTTTTTATAATCAAAAAACATGTTTATAAATACTATATCGACCGATTTTTTACGAAGGGTTTATTTTTTTGAACATCTTTTATTTTTTTGAAGTATCTTTTGGTCATTACAATAATTATCTACGATAATTTTATTTCTCCTTTTCATCACGAAAATCTCTTTTATTACATGAGAGTAAATTATTCCTGCAGAACCTCAAACATGCCTGCACACCTATTAGGTGTCTAGCAAGTGGATTAGGAATCTTATTCTTGTTATATATCCCCCATATACTTTTCCCAGCTCTTTCTTTTCCAAATAGAATATCATAACTCATTTCGCTGGTCGTTGGGTACAATATGGCCATGTTGGATTTGATACAGTTTATGACTTTATTATAAAGGATTATTTTAGATGATTATTTTAGATACAGCGCTTTCTGTATGGCTGTATCATAAAAACATAACGTACCACCTTAATGCAAAATTTTCTCAGTTATAAAGTCGTCATATTTAAGGCTAAAATAGCGATTATCCAAAAGGCTTTTAAACAACTTGAGAGTACAAGGGGGGTAGCATAACTCCTATTTTGTATACGAGACCCTTATGCCATTCTTTATCAAAGGATTGTGCGACAACCAAAAAAGTTGCCGAAAAAATATTGTTTTAATTCAAAATTTTTCCTAATCTCTCTAGATAAATGGTTTACCTTTTTAATAGTTCGGTACTTTTCCCGAAAACAAACTGCTGAACTGAGGTGATATTTCTATCATTTTAGTATTGTAGAAATTTTCCTTTCTGGTCAAAAACTGTCGATGCTGATACACGAGTGAAGTCTGCTTGCCTTCATAAGGCTTTACAGGATGTTCACATATTTTTGGCCTCCCTTGTCAATCTTTTTACAATGGCAAACAAGCCCAAGTTACTAGAATAATGATGTTATATTTGTAGCAAGAGATATATAACAGATGAAAACACTGTGTGTTATTCACTAGGTCAAACATTTTTAGTTTTATTTGGTCCATTTTAAGATTTTGACGAATCTCAACGATGTCTTTAAAAATAATATTTTTATCCTTAAAATGTGAAATAAGTGTGGAATACCCCATATGTATAAGTCACTGTTTAATATTTATATGAAAATGGCCTTTCCATTTAAAAAACATTCACCCCTTAAATTATATTTACATCAAAAATAATAACTCAAATGAAATTAAAATAAAAAAGACGAAATTTGTGAAAGAATAAAAAAGAGGAAATTTTTTGTTCTTTGAAAAATTAAAAAAAAATAAGAAAACGAAAAAAATCCAGTGTATGACGACTGTCATTAATACACAGAGTCTTTTGGCACAAGTGTTTAAATATGTTTTCTTCTTTTTTCCACTTTCTCTCGTCATGACATTAATACAATATTTTATTACATTTTATGTATATCCTTTATTCATGGTCACAAGAGTTCCCTTACAAATGTATTCAATTATAACAATCATACGCCTCAGTGTTTTTCAATATCGAATTCAGCATTTGACCAACAAAATAAAAAGAATTTTATATTTATTGTGATATTTGTTATTCATATGCTCTGATTAGTTTACAATATTTGTTTTAGAAATTAATTTTTTTTTTTAATTTTAATATTTAGATATAATAACAATATTGTACAAATTTCTGAAAAACAAGCTTAAATACATAAAAAATATAAAATATTGTATAAACAAAATATTTGTTAAAAATATTGTTTAATTTTTTCAAATTTTCGACTTTTATATAAATCTTATTCAAATTCTGGTTATTGTTTTTAATAAAAAATAAATAAATATAGAGTATCTGTTAATAACGCTGTGTTACGGCGAAAAGCACATGTATCGATTCCACGTTCAGTATACAATACAAGATTTTATTTCACATACAAAGTTTAAAATTGTATTATTTACTGATGAAAACTTGATTTGTTACGAACTTTATTATTTCTTAAAGTTTTATAAAGAAATCTTAGCAAGCAAAGCTGGAATCGTATTTGAATTATCCTAAAATATACCAAAAAAGTGTTTTTGTCGGACGTCCCATAGTGATTCGTTTAATGGACAAAAATACTTAAGCAATCAGAATGAATTGAAATTTGGTTTAATGATAGTTTATAATATCAAAATTTTAAAATACAAGTCCAAAAAATTTAAGTTCTATAGCATCCGCCAGAGAGTGCTTAAATCATGTTATATTTGAAAAATATGACTTAAAAAATATCATATTTATGAAGACAAAATTTCTTTCCTAAAATGTATTATGTTGTTTTTAGAATTGCAGAACAGCTGTCAGTTTTAGAAAAAAAGACAATTTCTTATAAACGTAATTTTCTTACAAATTAAAATCATATGCAAATTTAACAAATACGAATATTTAACACGGATAAAAATGCAAAACATGTATTTTTAATTTTTAATCTTTTTAATAACATATCTGACGATAATGATATATTTTAATGATTTCGATGAATATTAATTAAATATAATTTTGTTGTTATGCTTAGTATTATTAAAACTAAAGAAAAGCCATATATGTATACATTTATATATACTCCCATAACTACAAATATAAACACAATTTGTGAGGAAAAAAAATAAATAACTTTGATGTACTTAGCCAAATTGAATAGATTGATAGGATGAAATAGCTCACAAAAGGAAATTATAAAAATGCATTATTTTACAAAAGAAATTTTGAATGATTAATATGTCCAAATAAGAACATTATCTCCCAATATAAATAAAAAATATATTAAAGTTATTACAGATTTTTCCATTCATAATTGTGACAATATTTTTGATTATGACTTTAGGATATATGTAGGGTATCTGAATTATTGAACTAAATTTTTTCAAAATTTCCTTGTTTCTAAACTATTCCAATATAAAGTTGTGTTCTTGTTTTTAGATCTCTGGAATAAATAACCTTCTTTTACCGATTTTTGTAGGAACGAATCAATGTGCGGCCTTTCAAATGAGAGGGAGATCATTTAATTAAAAAGTAATAATTTTTAAACATGATTAATACGGAATAAGGTTTTTGAAATATTTCTAATTCCCTAATTCGTGGACGTTAAATTAATGTCTATCTTTTATTTAAAGCCAAGTGATCGGTTCAATTACAAAAAGTTATAGACTAAATATTTAGATTATCACAAACTCTACAAAAAATGTTTATTAAATTTTGTAATAAGTACTTAGCGAATTTAAAGCTGTTTAATATCCGTAGTTATGTCAATTTATTTGTGTTTTGGTTCTTATTTTAAACATGAAAGATTTATATATATTTTACGTTCTAGAAACATATTTTTATTATTTTATTTTTTTTTCTATGAAATATTCAAGTTAATACAAATTTCAAAAGGACTTTTATTTTCTTGCTAAATGACACTTTCATTTGATGTAAGTAAATAAATGTTAATATTGCAAAAAAGGATGAAAATAGAAATGCAGTACTTACACTTCAGACAAAATTGATAGGAAAATCATTTTGCTAAAAAACAAAATGAATATAAAAAATTTATTTAAAGATTTATAAGGAATTTAAGATAAATTTTTGAAAAATAGGAAATTTATATTATTTTAGCGAAAAATTTACTTAAATTATACCGAAATATTCTTAGCAAAATTGAAAGTATTCAATTTTTTTTTTTTTAAATAATTTTTTTTTTTTTTTTTTTTGAAAGGTTTAATATTGTGTGTTGATGAAAAGCACCACCTAAGGAGTGATATCGAAAATTCTTTAACATACATATATTTTAAGGAAAAAAGGAAATTTTTTGACTTAGAGTTTTCACTTTTATTGAAGCCTTTATTGCATTTAATATAAAAAATAAAAAACTTTTATAGATTAGTGGTGATCTTTTGAGACTTTTCGGAATTTCTTTTATTAATAATTTTATATTGGTTTCTGCCACTTTGATCGAACATGTAGTACATCAACTTAAAAATCTACCATATTTTTGTTCATCCTTTTTATGATCTACGAACACAGCCCAAGTCAGAGCAAAAATAAGTGAACACATTATAAGGTCATATGAATGAAAGCAGCCTTTTTGTGAACATTCCTTTTGTCACAACTCCATGTTGTTTTGTTTTACCAAGATTTTTTTGGAAAATTTTGACTGCTTTTGGGTCATAAACTTTTTTTCAACATTCGCTCTATTAAATGTCTGACCAGGAAGTTAAGAAAAAAGTGCTAGAACATATGTTTCTTCATTAATTATACATTAAAAATTTTTTTTAAGAGAACTTGACTTCAATTTCCGTTTTCAGTTTTTGACCGAGCACTGAGTTAAAACGCTTGCTTTCCCATCGAATGTGCTAGGAACTCTTCTAAAAATCTTCTTTATTTTCTTTGCTTTTTAACATCATGTAGACCATTCTTTCTATCTAAACTAGGTTTTCTATCATCGGACCGATTTTCCTGGTACTGTTTTAATAACATTCGAAACAGTTTTACGGCAGATCTGATGAATGTTTGGCCAACTTGTT
>PYHX02000495.1:20094254-20123790 GCA_004302925.2 Cochliomyia hominivorax
AACTTCAACTGGGTGTATTTTTTTTTCATTTCATTATTTGAAATCTCTAATAGATTTTTTTTCGATCGTAAAAGTTCATAGCAACTGAAGCAACATACTAATGCCTCAACGTTTGCAACATGTTGTTTGATTCTACATTTTACAGCAGCAGCAACAACAACAAAGAGCAGTAAAAATAGTCTATAACCGTTGTTTGAATGTAAGAAGAAGAAGATGAAGAAGCAAAGAACATGGTATAAACGACTATTTAGTGATTTCAATACAAACTTTGATCGATGTGTAAAATATTAAGTGTACGAACGAACGAATGTCTAAAGATAGATTTTCTTAGGCCAAGTAAGTTTTGGTTACTAAAAACTTCAACAATTTTCCATTTTACACAAAAAAAAAACAAAAAAATAATGTTGCATACAATGTAAATGTTGCAATTTTATTATTGTTTTTGTTGTAAGAAAAAAAGATTTTTTTTGAAGTAAATAAACAAGAGTAGTAGTAATTCATCTTATGGCTTTTGGAAAAATATTTTGTGTGTTGATTAAAAATTTACTTACATGATCGGACATGAGACGACGGAGTGAACAGTAAATAATTCAAAAAACAATAAAAATTATTAAATTTTCATGGAATTAATTGAACTTAATTAAGCTGTAGTTTTTCTTTAAATTTAAAAAAAGAAAAGTTATCGACAATTTTATATAAAAAGAAAATTCTAAAAATATTCTTAAAATGAACAAAATGCTATTAAAAGAAAATTGACGAAAACTTTCTATAAAGAAAAAATGTTCAAAATATTCTATTAAAAAATTTCAAAAATCTTTACTAAAAGAAATGTTTTAAAAACTTTAAAAGAAATTTTTCAAATTTTATTTTAGAAGAAAATGATTGAAATTTTTCTATTAAAACAATTCTTCTCTAAATAGAAATTTATCAAAAATTTTATCTAAATAGAAAATTTGTCGTAAATTTCATCTAAATCGGAAGGTTTATTGTGAATTATCTTTTAATTAAAAATGCATCGTAAATTGCTGAATTTAAATAAATTTCTCTTAAACGAAAATTAATAGTAAATTTTTCCTTCAAAAAAATTTTATATAAAATTTTTCCTTTAAAAGAATTTTTTCTTTTTAATTTTCTCGTAACAGAAGATTTATTGTAAATTTTCTTAAAATTTATCGCACATTTTCTCTAAAAATAATATTCCCGTATATTCCCTCGATATAGCAAGTTTACTGTAAATTTCGTTAAAACATAAAATTTATTGTAAATTTTCTCGTAAGAGAATATTTATCATAAAATTTCTTCTACAGAAAAAACATTATTTTCGCTTAATATAAAATTAAAAGTAATTTTCTCTAAACTCAAAATTTATTGTAAGTTTAATTTGAATATACAATTTATCGTAATTTTTTTTTCAAAATGTGAAATTTTTCGAAAAAAAATTTTAAGTAGAAAATTTATCGTAAATGTCCTCCGAATAGAAAATCAAAATTTCTTCTAATAGAAAATATCATAGTAAGTTAATGATTTTATCAACTTTATTAATCTGGCAACACTGTCTGAATTTGCAGTCTTTGTTTCATTGAATTTTTCCTTTTACAAAAACTACATTCAATTACGCCTCAAGAAATAACCTTTTTTTATTATTTTCTGAATAATAAAAATATTTAAACAAGAAACTTTAATTAGTTTTAATCATACTCGTATGTAAATAATGTCTCAAACATATTAACAACATTTAAAATACAAGATTATGTCAATACATTTGGATTTGCATTTAAATTCATTTACTTTTATCAAACAGAAAACTGAAAATAAAACTTATTTTCAAATACGCGTTACAACAACAAAAAATTGTGTGATGCAATACGAAATTCGAAATACTGAAAAACATTTACATTTATGTTTGCAGCCATTAAGATTTTAACAATTTTACAGTTATTTTTAGTAGTTTTACTAAACCGATAGTACATAACAAAAGTATGTTTACATCATAAAACTTCCCAAACAAAAATTTAAAATTGAAATAAAAAACTTTATTTATCAAATAATTTTATTGAAAAATGTCTTAACTGTTTCACTACTTTTCTCCAACACTGTATGGCTGCAGGTATTTTTACATTTGTTGTGAATGAAATATTTTTTTATGTATGAAATAATATGTTTTTTTTCTTTTTGGGTTCATGTTGAAAATTTTACGTCTGTTAGCAACTTGTACGATTCCTATTTAGAGTTATGTATATTTTTATGTATATTTTGTGTTGTTGTTGTCCTATTTGCTGATAAATTTACAGCCTGAGGTATTATTTAAATTACTACAAATATGATATTTTTTCCATCCAACAGTATTTTCTATTTTATATTGCATTTCATATGAAAATCTACTATTTGCAAACTATAAAACACAAAACCAGAAGTTAGAGGAGGAATAGAGAGGAAAAAAGACTAAAATTTCAATTTAATTGTGTAATTAAATAGACATTTTCTTGTAACCATAAATATTTAATGTTTTGTTACTATTTTGTCTCTATGCAAATGAGAGATACTTCAAAAAGGACTATTTTTACTTAAATGGGTTGCAGCAGTTATTATAATTATTATCTTGAAAAAAGGTAAATTGAAAAAAGAGACATAATTTAATTTTGAAAATATGAGAAGGTTACTTTTGTGGTACAAAGTAAAGTTTTGCCTACTGGGAAACATATTTTCTCTATACATAAGATCTATTAAAACAATTCTATAAATGCAAGATTTATCGAAAATGTTCTCTCAATACAAGATTTATACAGAATATTCTCTCAATACAAGATTTATTGAAATTTTTCTCTAAATACAGGATTTTATGACATTTTTTCTAAGTACAAGATTTATCGAAAATTTTCTCTAAATAAGAAATTAATCGAAAATTTTCTCAAAATAGGAGATTTATCGAATATTTTCTCCAAATAGGAGATTTATCGAAAATTTTCTCCAAATAGGAGATTTATCGAAAATATTCTCTAAATAGGAAATTTATTGAAAAGTTCTTTAAATCTCCTAATTGAAAATTTTCTCCAAATAGGAGATTTATCGAAAATATTCTCTAAATAGGAGATTTATCGAAAAGTTCATTAAATCTCCTAATTGAAATTTTCTCTAAACAGGAGATTTATCGAAAATTTTCTCTAAACAGGAGATTTATCGAAAATTTTCTCTAAACAGGAGATTTATCGAAAATTTTCTCTAAACAGGAGATTTATCGAAAATTTTCTCTAAACAGGAGATTTATCGAAAATTTTCTCTAAACAGGAGATTTATCGAAAATTTTCTCTAAACAGGAGATTTATCGAAAATTTTCTCTAAACAGGAGATTTATCGAAAATTTTCTCTAAACAGGAGATTTATCGAAAATTTTCTCTAAACAGGAGATTTATCGAAAATTTTCTCTAAACAGGAGATTTATCGAAAATTTTCTCTAAACAGGAGATTTATCGAAAATTTTCTCTAAACAGGAGATTTATCGAAAATTTTCTCTAAACAGGAGATTTATCGAAAATTTTCTCTAAACAGGAGATTTATCGAAAATTTTCTCTAAACAGGAGATTTATCGAAAATTTTCTCTAAACAGGAGATTTATCGAAAATTTTCTCTAAACAGGAGATTTATCGAAAATTTTCTCTAAACAGGAGATTTATCGAAAATTTTCTCTAAACAGGAGATTTATCGAAAATTTTCTCTAAACAGGAGATTTATCGAAAATTTTCTCTAAACAGGAGATTTATCGAAAATTTTCTCTAAACAGGAGATTTATCGAAAATTTTCTCTAAATAGGAGATTTATCGAAAATTTTCTCTAAATAGGAGATTTATCGAAAATTTTCTCTAAATAGGAGATTTATCGAAAATTTTCTCTAAATAGGAGATTTATCGAAATTTTCTCTAAATAGGAGATTTATCGAAAATTTTCTCTAAATAGGAGATTTATCGAAAATTTTCTCTAAATAGGAGATTAATCGAACATTTTCTCTTAATAGGAGATTAATCGAAAATTATCTCCAATTAAGAGATTTATCGAAAATTGTTTCCAAATAGGAGATTTATCAAAAATTTTCTCTAAATAGGAGATTTATCGAAAATTTTCTCTAAATAGGAGATTTATCGAAAATTTTCTCTAAATAGGAGATTTATCGAAAATTTTCTCTAAATAGGAGATTTATCGAAAATTTTCTCTAAATAGGAGATTTATCGAAAATTTTCTCTAAATAGGAGATTTATCGAAAATTTTCTCTAAATAGGAGATTAATCGAACATTTTCTCTTAATAGGAGATTAATCGAAAATTATCTCCAAATAAGAGATTTATCGAAAATTGTTTCCAAATAGGAGATTTATCAAAAATTTTCTCTAAATAGGAGATTTATCGAAAATTTTCTCTAAATAGGAGATTTATCGAAAATTTTCTCTAAATAGGAGATTTATCGAAAATTTTCTCTAAATAGGAGATTTATCGAAAATTTTCTCTAAATAGGAGATTTATCGAAAATTTTCTCTAAATAGGAGATTTATCGAAAATTTTCTCTAAATAGGAGATTTATCGAAAAATTTCTCTAAATAGAAAATTTATCATAAATTTTCTCTAAACAGAAAATTTGCCGTAAATTTTGTTTCAAACGAAATTATCATAAATTTTCTCTAAACAGAAAATTTGCCGTAAATTTTGTTTCAAACGAAATTCTGTCCTTATTTTCTTATTTAAGAAACGTATATATATGATAAATTTCAATGGGTATCTAGTGCAGTGACTCCAAATTAACTCTCAGTAATTTAATTTCAATCATAAAAATAATTTTCCTGAGGCCTTAAAATGGCAAAGAAAAATAAAATAATAAATTTTAAAAATATGACACAATTGTAAATTTTGCTGTTACAACTGAAATCAAAGTGCATTTGAAAATGAAGCGTCAAGTGTGAAAACACCATTAACGCCAACTGTCAAATTCAATTTGTTCCCTTTTTTATGCAAGATTCAATTTTTCTGAATTTAATTTTTATATGTGTCAAATAGTGATGCATATTGCAAAAAGAACTAAAGTGGAAAATAAAAATTTGAATAAATTTATTTTTGATGTATTTTGGTATGTAATTAGAGAAAATATTATAAATTCTTGCTTTTTCTTCTTTATTTCATTTATTTAGTTAAATTTAGTTTCATTTTCAAAATGCAAAACATTAAAATGGACTTTTTAATGAAAATTGCAAATTCTGTGTTTATTTGATGTTGAACAAGAATATTAATTAAATTGAGGAAAATGTACATTTAAATTTATGACATCAACAACAAAAAAATATTACATTTCGTATTTAATTGAAATTTAACTAAAATAAAGTGAATTCATGTTGAAGAACTTGATGTAAAAGAAACAAACAGAAAAATTCTACATTTAAATTTAGAAAGAGAAAAAGGAGAAAATTTTGTAAAATTCAGATATTTTGTACTGAGTTCAACGTAAATTGATATATTTTATATAAAACAGTAGACTGGAGTCTTGCTAAATTATAATTAAATAAAATTATAACATATTTTGTAATACTTACAGAGAAATAGCAGTATTTGGGAGCACTTACCTGAAAATAAAAAAAGACAAAATAAAATTAATTTAAAATCCAAAATTTCAACCAAGAAAATTTACGACAATTTTTTTAAGAAAACAAAATATACAATAAATTTTCTATTTAGAAAAAATTTTCATTAAATTTTATTTTAGAGAAAAATTAAAATACATTTTATATTTATATATATATTTCGATAACTCTCTTATTTTGAGAAATGTTTCAATAAATCTCTAATTTCAATCCCTTATTTATAAAAATTTTTCAACAAATTTCTTATTCATAGAAAATGTTCGTAAATTTCTTTTTTTATGAAATTGTAATAAGAAGTGCGTTCGAACTCAAAGTTTTGGATGCATTTTTTCAGCATTCTCTCGATCATCAGCAACTAGGAAGTTGCGAAAAATCTGCCAGAACATGTGTTTCGTCAACCATTATGCAGAAAACTTGACTTTAATTTCAGTGCTCTGCTTTTGGCTTCTAAATTTTTTACTGCGATCGCTTCAAGAACTTTTTGAGCTTTGTATGTTTCTAAACCTGCATTCGACTTTTATACCAATTATTCCGAGCACTGAGCTAACGAGGCTGCTTTCCTATCAGATGTGTTAATAGATCTTTTGAAAATGCTTTACAAAAATCATGTGGTCAATTCCTTCTATCTGAATTAGGTTCTCTATCAAAGGACAAGGTCTTCCGGTACTGCTTAATAACATTTTAAACAGTTAAAATGTAGACCTTTTGAATGCTTGGCCATCTTTTTTTTAGGACTAAGATGGGTTTTGTTGAAAATACTTAATAACTTTTGTATGCAAATTCTTTTCTGGCCACTCGTTTTGATTAGAATTAAAATTTAATGAAATCAAATAATACTTGGGTTAAGAGTTTGAATTGAAATCGTATGTTAAGAATTTTTCGATCTCACTCCTTATTTAAAATTTGACATTTATATTAAGTTAGACATAACTACTGTTTCTCATCTCAAATTTACAAGTAATTAAAAATTAAAATAAATAAAATACGCTTATGAACACCCCCTCAATAGAAAACGACTATAAATATGAAAATTTCTATAACTTAACAGTTGGTCTTTTGTATGTAAAAATTCTATTAATTTACACTTGCTACTACTGCTGCTGTTGGTGTAGTTGTCATTATTGTTGTTTACTGTTGTTCACACAAAACTCTAAAACATTAAATACATTTCTCACATAAACAAATGAAATGAACAAATAACAAATTCGAGTTACAAACAGACGTATCGTCTAAGAGAGACAGACGGACGCATGGATGGCCGAATGGACAATAATATATAAATGTCTATTTATGCAGATATATTTTTGAACTAATTAACGATTATGACCAAAATGAAAATAAGTTCTTTTTGCCCAAATGTTGTCTAACAGAACACAAACAAACAGACAAATAGACAAATAAACAAACATTTATTTACAAATACATAAATTTTGAGTTCTAAAACTTAGTAACACACATTAACAATATGTAAATATAACTAAATTATATGAATGTGTTAATGAGTGTGTGTGTGTGTGTAAATGAAATAATGTATGTGTGAAGGTTTAAATGTTTTAGTGAATTTAACCAAAAAATATTGTTTTACAACTAAAACTTAGAATGAACAGTGGGATTGAAAAAAAAAGATTTAAGAAATATTTGAACAACTTTTCCATTATTTAATGAAATTGAATAAAATTTTATAAGGGTGTAGAGGAAGAATGTTCCAGGAAGAGAGATGTGAGGACTTAAATTTCTCATCCGATTTTATTCTATTCAATTATTGAATTTATATAAAATTCTCCACATTTCTTCATAGGAAGAAATTGTTATAAATTATAAATAGATTCCTATTGAGAATCGGAGGATTTCTGAATTAAAATAATATAATAATAAAATATGATCTTCGATGTTTTAAGAATTTAAGTTATAGAGCCTTTGACATTTTTACCAAAAATATTTTTTTTTATTTTTGTAGTAAAAGTCCCCAGCTGGTCAGGAGAATAATCGGATGGCCACCTCGTGTATATTGATAAAAAAAATTCAAAAATTGAGACAAATATAAAATATATAAATAGTCCCTCAATAAAAACTTCACATACATGTGTAAATTACACATGTTTGCGAAGTTATTATCTCTTATGGTTTCAAAGTTATTTAAGTCTAAATGAATTTATTCTCTTTTTTATTTAAAAAAGTGACAAAATTAATTCCTTGTTAAAACCATTTTGTTGTTCAGAATTTTATAATGTTTTTTTATTGAGAATACGTGTAAGGTAAATCCGGATGAACTTAAGGGTAAAGATCTGCTCACAGGCCCTATACAATTTAGGTCATCTTTAATTTGAATTAAAAATTTTGAAATCAATTGGTTAAGTTCTCAAATTGCAAAGTTGGAATTGTCTTTAGAATAAAATTATTATATAGAGACGACCAAGTAGTATTTCAGTGAAAAAAGTAAAATATTTAAACATGATTTAATTGAATTGGCATTTTAGGTATTTCCGCATGGAAAAATGGTAATTAACGGCATAAGTGTTTATCATGAAAATTCCCAGGAATTCTTTAAGTTTTTCAATCCCAAAATCGCAAGAAATTTGTTCGGTAATTCCCGGATATTATTATGAATGAAAAGTGTTTAATATTTGGTAATATTTATGGGGTTAAAAAGTTGTACGTATGGCAAAATCTTTGAAAGTATGACAACTGCTACTGCTGTTTGTCAATTGTCTTCAAGTGGTCTATTGAGTTACATAAAGATATAAACAACAAACAGTTTGAAATTATGGAACGCAAAACCGAAGAACCGCAAAAATTGAACTGCAAAAGTAGTAGTTGATGGGTTTTCCATAAAATCCATAACGGGAAGTACGTTTATAACAGAACAGATGTTCGTTAAAGGCTTTCATTTTCCAAGAACTAAATATCCAACAAGTAAAAATAAGTAGATTTGGAGAAGTTAAAAAAGTTATACACAATATTAAATCTTAGTTAAGAAATAAATCTAGATTTTCCCTTATTATGGACGAATGGAGAAGTATACCTTGTTTACATGAATAGAAAAGAATCTTACATACATCGGGAATGATATATATTCCCAGAAAAATTGGAGCTTTGAAACCAAGGACCTTATGGAAAGTTGAATACAACATCATTTTTGAAAACTACATAATCACAACCACAACCAACAAAATTTGTCAGACAAAGCGCAGTTGATAGAATATTTTGCCTTAACCACGCATACCATTTAGCAGGTGTTGATTTACTGTAAAAAAAAAACTGAAGTGGTACCATTATCTGTCAATCTAGAATTGTGCGACAGTAATGAATTTGAATATGAATTGGAGGACGACTCAGAAAACTACTAAGTGAAAAATAATATTCAATCTCAAATCAACTATGTTCAACGTTGATTTAGCTTCATGTTTTTTTGTGTTTAAATGATTTTATTTTCCTGGGTGAAAATTTCAAAATCAATCCCGATTTCCTGGAAAATGAAGCCCAGGAAATAAAAAACACTAGTTAACATACATCATATTGAAATTCCTAATAAATATCGGTATTCATTTAAATATTCATTTTATTAAAGAAAAAATAAGTTCTTGACAAATCACCTCAACACTAACAATGTGAAATTTCATTTACATATCTCTTACAGTTCGCAAGTTACAAAAGAATTTCCAAATAAATCAATTTGTACACACTGTGCACTGTTTTTAAGTTCCTTCATAAATCTTTAAAGGATATTAAACTTAGCATGTATTAGTATTTGCGTATGTGTGTACTTATGTATTTAATATATTTTAGTAACTTAATTCACACATTTATACATATTTACTACTTTACAACAACTATATTGTTGTGGTAACGAAAAAAAAGAAAGAAAATATTTTAGATAAAACTTTCGAAAAATAATATTATTTCGTAATAAAGTTATGAACTAAACTTAGTAGAGCGCTTAAATTGTTGCTGAACCCATATTATATTATTTTGATATGAAAGTAGAGTGATTTTAATATTTTGACCCAAAACAATAATTTACAGGTGCAAATGTATGATTATTTCCGGACATTTATTATTTTTTTTGTTTGTATTTCACAACTGCCTTTAAACATTAAAAATGCACAATGGGGAGAAATTAACTAAATGGTTAGTCATATATTTATTTCAGTGGGTTTTACTACCAACCTCTACTAACTTAAGTTTGTTGTTTTTTTTTATTAGTTGCTGTCATTTTTCTATTGTTTTCAAAACCAAATGCTTAACGTTCATTTGTCGGTCAAAGTTGTCCCTTTGTCCGTCTGTCTCACGTCCGTTTGTCTTTATAGCTGTCTGTCATTTTAATTTAAGTCTTTATTATTATTTTTGTATGAATCTATGTTCCCTGTATTTATTAATTTGTTTTGTACTTTTATTAAAGTTTTCGTTGTTGTTGGTCTTGTAATATATATATAAGTAAGTATTAAGCAATTAATTTATTCTAATGTCAGAGTTCGCCCAAATGACATTTATTTCATAAATTTATGCTCAACACATTTAGAAGTTTATGTTTAATTAAAATGTTGTTTTTTTGTTTTTTTTTATTGTTTTTGTTTAATTTTTAGAAAAAGTTTAATTGTTGTTTATTTTGTGTTATTTCATTTAAGTTTGTAAAGTTTTTAGAGGAAAGGGGAAAATATATTGGCTTGGGGTTGAGTATAGTTTATCAAGTATTAATTAAGAAATTATGGAACTTAAAAAACTGATTTGTATATAAAATATGGATCTAAAATACTTTCCTTTTTAAGGCTAAATGCTGTCCGATTCTAAGGAAATATAAACTATTCGATCTAAAGTCATTTGGTGTACTATGCGTTTGTGACACACAGAAAAAATGGTGTCACACCAATTTTCAAAGTAAACCATTCGACTCACAATAATTGTCTGAGTCTATTTAATGACGTCTTTTCGTTGGTCCGTCTATCTGTCCGACTGCTTGTTTATATAAACGTTGTGAACATGGTTATTATTATAATTATTATTATTATTATTATTATTATTATTATTATTATTATTATTATTATTATTATTATTTGCAATTTTATTCTTTGGATCTAGGACGAACTTTATTTAAATTTACCATGTTCCTTCCAATATTTCAGGTATCTCCTCCTGGAATAAGATTCTAAGCTCATAAATCTCACAAAAATAAAGATATTTTGATTAAATTTTGCAGAAATAAATTTTGTAACAGTCCAAATCTAAGTGCACAAATCTCAAGAAGGTAGGCCAACAAAGAACGTAGCTCCCATACAGACCCACTTCAGGAAATCACTTAAAAGTCCATAAGTCTCAAAAAAATTTAGTATTGTGAAGATATTTCATACGTTTAAGATCTATACAACCAGAAAATACCCTTCTAAAATTTTTCGAGGGTCAGTCCATAATTTTTTTATAGTTTTCATATAACCACCATTTCGGAAACCATCAACTTGTTTGATTTTTAATTTGTTTAATATAAAAATTTTTGTATATCGGAAAATCTTTAATAGCTGAGTTAAAAATTAAAAGCTATTTTTTTTAAATTTTCAGATTCTTGAAATCGGGTCAGATTCTATCTAATCGATTCTATAGATCGAAAATATTGTAATTATATCATGTGATGTTCAATAATGGTTAATGCTTCTGGTCAAAATATAACAACTCAAAAAAGCAATTGAATAATGGTTCAAAAGTGATGTTATTGGCTAACGGAACAAGGTAAATTTTGATCCGCCAAAGAAATTCGAAGATAAGAACATGTTCTATCATTAGAAATCTAACAAGAAGCCATTTCATTACTTTTAAAACATTTTGATGGACTCAGAAGAAGAGATATTGCATCGCATATAATTAAAAAACTCGATTTCGAATTCCGAAAATATTGCTTAGTGCTAAAATGAATACTTTCGAAAAACCAGCCAAATGAACTACGATGTCTGATATATGTAACGCTAATAGATTATAAAATGTAATAAGAATCGTGTTTTGCATTACGAACAATTAAAATTGGATTAAATGAATACTAGGAAACAGTACTGAAAGCAATTAATACATTTCAATAGTAGAATTCACGAAGAGCGATCTGACTGGGCAAAGGTTACCAGACTGATTTTCCTTTCATGGATCACTTTTGCGTTTTTGTAGCATTATCTTCACACATACTTCGACCAATTTGTTTCAAATCTAGTCATAATATATATTTTTAGTTTAAAATTTATCTCTCAATATCTGTTAATTTTTACCTTCCGTATTACCGATCAAAAAATCTTGTTTGACAATTTAAACGTGGAAATTTTATCAAATAAAGTATATTTACTGTAATGGAAGAAAACTTTAATTTTGGATTAATCCACTAATTTCTCCTCAATCAGATTTTCAACACACCATATCTCGAAATATTTCGAAAATTTAGATGTAGAGTGGAACTTTGTAATACGCAATATGAAGGTCCACCTGACAGTTGTTTATTGGGATTTAAATTCATTCCAATATGCTTATCGTGGTAGAGAGTAAGAAAATATATATTCAATAGAAGAGAAAATTTATATAAATTTTCTTTTGTAGAAAAAATCTATAAATTTTTTATAGAATAAAAAAATTTTATAAAATTTTTTTTAAGAATTTTTTTTAATATTTATAGAAATTCTCTAGAGAGGAAACAATTTCTATGAATTTTCTAAAAACAAAAAAAAAGAGAAAATCTCTATAAATATTTTATAGAAGAGAAAATTTCTATAAATTTTCTATAGAAGAGAAAATTTCTATAAATTTTCTATAGAAGAGAAAATTTCTATAAATTTTCTATAGAAGAGAAAATTTCTATAAATTTTCTATAGAAGAGAAAATTTCTATAAATTTTCTATAGAAGAGAAAATTTCTATAAATTTTCTATAGAAGAGAAAATTTCTATAAATTTTCTATAGAAGAGAAAATTTCTATAAATTTTCTATAGAAGAGAAAATTTCTATAAATTTTCTATAGAAGAGAAAATTTCTATAAATTTTCTATAGAAGAGAAAATTTCTATAAATTTTCTATAGAAGAGAAAATTTCTATAAATTTTCTATAGAAGAGAAAATTTCTATAAATTTTCTATAGAAGAGAAAATTTCCATAAATTTTCTATAGAAGAGAAAATTTCCATAAATTTTCTATAGAAGAGAAAATTTCTATAAATTTTCTATAGAAGAGAAAATTTCTATAAATTTTCTATAGAAGAGAAAATTTCTATAAATTTTCTATAGAAGAGAAAATTTCTATAAATTTTCTATAGAAGAGAAAATTTCTATAAATTTTCTATAGAAGAGAAAATTTCTATAAATTTTCTATAGAAGAGAAAATTTCTATAAATTTTCTATAGAAGAGAAAATTTCTATAAATTTTCTATAGAAGAGAAGAGAAAATTTCTATAAATTTTCTATAGAAGAGAAAATTTCTATAAATTTTCTATAGAAGAGAAAATTTCTATAAATTTTCTATAGAAGAGAAATTTCTATAAATTTTCTATAGAAGAGAAAATTTCTATAAATTTTCTATAGAAGAGAAAATTTCTATAAATTTTCTATAGAAGAGAAAATTTCTATAAATTTTCTATAGAAGAGAAAATTTCTATAAATTTTCTATAGAAGAGAAAATTTCTATAAATTTTCTATAGAAGAGAAAATTTCTATAAATTTTCTATAGAAGAGAAAATTTCTATAAATTTTCTATAGAAGAGAAAATTTCTATAAATTTTCTATAGAAGAGAAAATTTCTATAAATTTTCTATAGAAGAGAAAATTTCTATAAATTTTCTATAGAAGAGAAAATTTCTATAAATTTTCTATAGAAGAGAAAATTTCTATAAATTTTCTATAGAAGAGAAAATTTCTATAAATTTTCTATAGAAGAGAAAATTTCTATAAATTTTCTATAGAAGAGAAAATTTCTATAAATTTTCTATAGAAGAGAAAATTTCTATAAATTTTCTATAGAAGAGAAAATTTCTATAAATTTTCTATAGAAGAGAAAATTTCTATAAATTTTCTATAGAAGAGAAAATTTCTATAAATTTTCTATAGAAGAGAAAATTTCTATAAATTTTCTATAGAAGAGAAAATTTCTATAAATTTTCTATAGAAGAGAAAATTTCTATAAATTTTCTATAGAAGAGAAAATTTCTATAAATTTTCTATAGAAGAGAAAATTTCTATAAATTTTCTATAGAAGAGAAAATTTCTATAAATTTTCTATAGAAGAGAAAATTTCTATAAATTTTCTATAGAAGAGAAAATTTCTATAAATTTTCTATAGAAGAGAAAATTTCTATAAATTTTCTATAGAAGAGAAAATTTCTATAAATTTTCTATAGAAGAGAAAATTTCTATAAATTTTCTATAGAAGAGAAAATTTCTATAAATTTTCTATAGAAAAGAAAATTTCTATAAATTTTCTATAGAAGAGAAAATTTCTATAAATTTTCTATAGAAGAGAAAATTTCTATAAATTTTCTATAGAAGAGAAAATTTCTATAAATTTTCTATAGAAGAGAAAATTTCTATAAATTTTCTATAGAAGAGAAAATTTCTATAAATTTTCTATAGAAGAGAAAATTTCTATAAATTTTCTATAGAAGAGAAAATTTCTATAAATTTTCTATAGAAGAGAAAATTTCTATAAATTTTCTATAGAAGAGAAAATTTCTATAAATTTTCTATAGAAGAGAAAATTTCTATAAATTTTCTATAGAAGAGAAAATTTCTATAAATTTTCTATAGAAGAGAAAATTTCTATAAATTTTCTATAGGAGAGTAATTTTCTATAAATTTTCTAAAGAATAGAAAATAGAAGACAAAATTTTTATGAATTTTCCTTAGAAGATAAAATTTCTTTAAATTTATCATAAAAGAAAAAATTTATACATTTGCTTTTTTTAGATTTAGATCAACTTAACCTTAAACTTAGTGACAGATATATTACCTGACACTTTGGATTAATTAGTTTATCTTATTTGACGCATTGCTGTTACGTTCCCACTGATTTGTATACCTTTACGAAATATCATTTTTTCCCTTTTCCAACGTTTATAAAAAAATAAAGAAATTAAAAAAATATTATTCTCAATTTCCCATTGCAACATTAATGCTGCCACCACCAAATATCATTAAATTACACTTTAATGCTCATTCACTTGGCACTGGAATTTCTATTTCTAAATTTCCATATTTATAAATATTTTAATTTTAATTTTAATGAATTAAATAAATTTAACAATTTTATTTAATAAACTGACAAACGGTAGCAACACACAAACGTATTTAAAATACACTCTTCTCATAATAAATATTTAAATTTAAAGTTTTTGTACCCTCAACAACAAATGGCGATGATGGTATATTAATTTAGTCACTCCCTGTGTAACGTCAAAAATGTATTCTTACATCAAATTAAAATCTGAACCGATTTAGCTATGTCCGTCTATACGTCTGTCTGTTGGAAACATTTTCATGTCTACAATAATAGATCGATTTTAATAAGGTTTGGCCACATTATTTGTTATTGTCCTAACCAGCTATATTGGTTGATTGCAAAAAAAGTTATAAACCGATACCTGAGACAACCTCAAAATTTAGGAAAGGAATTTTTATATCTTTCTACAAAACGTAACTGGACTTAAAAAAAATTTTACTATAGCATGCAATCATGTGTTCTGAATCATCACAGAAAAAATAAAAATCGGATCAATAAAAACATTAATTGGCTAAAATATGCAATATTTTGATACAACCCATAATCTGTATGCTGTATGGGTCGCAATTTTTAAAATAATTTTCGGAAATTTGCACATATATTTCTCCTCATGTAATACTAAATCTTAAGAAACCAAATTATACTCTTTATTATTTGACCTTGTGCCTATATAAGGCCACTTCCCGGAATAAATCTCTCAAATATGAACCAATTATATTGAAATTTGGCACAATTAGTTTTCTATCTGACAAATTTTATTGAAATCGGGACAATTATTTTTCTAACTATCTTCTATATTATTAATATCTTCTATATTATTAATATGAATAATCTCGGTCTAAATTTTGCTGTAGCTCCTATATAAGGCCCTTCCGAAAAACAGTTTTGAACTTATAAAACAAGTAAATAATAAACCAATTCTATTTAAATTCAGCATAAGTGTTTTTCTAACTGTCTTGAATATATGTTAATAATTTTACCAATATCGGTCCTATTTTGCTATAGCTCCCATATAACGGACCTTCCCGGAAACCGGGTTTGAACTTATAAAACTCTATGAGTATGAATCAACTTAATTTAAAATCTCCAAAATTGTTTCTGTTTTGAATATATGTTACTTTCTTGGCCACACTTTGGTACAGCTGCCATTTAAATCTCGTATTTTAAAAAAAAACTTTTAACTTATAAAACTTTAAAAGTTGAAATTAATCAATTGAAATTTGGCAAAAATAATTGTGCTAGTTATGATAAATATATCATAACTTTATATAAATATATAGTAATTTAAGGCCTCTTTCCAGAAAATCATTTAAAATTTTATCCAATTTTTTTGAATCGTCTTTTAGCATATGAGTATATTTTGAAAATTATCAGAACTTTTTTGAAAGGTAATTAAATATGAACCAGTTCTATCTAAATTTTGTTTGTGCAATATCTTCATCTTATGCTAATTTTTCCATAATGCTAGTAGTGGAGGGTATGTAAGATTCGGCACTGCCGAATATAGTATTCTTGTATGTTTTTATTTATATTTTAATTTTTATTATTATGATTATTGTTATATGTTGTTGTCGTCGTTGTTGTTGTTGCATTCATAATTGTCTTTATTAAAATGTATAATTTTCTAATTAGGCTTTTATGTTATAGAAGATATCTGTGTATGTATGTTTGAATGTATGTATAAATGTATTTAGTTAAAAGTGCATAACTCCATAAATATATAGAAGCTTTTCATTATTAAATAAATTAACATTCTTATGAAGATATTTTAGAAAAAATATGTATACATTAATGCATATGTATATATGTATACATGTATTAATATGTAGGTGGTGGCGGTGGTGGTGGTTATGTTTAACTCTTAAATTATAATATAACAATATTAGTTAAATTAATATTTCTATGTTATTGCGTTATGTCTTTTTTGTGTGCATGTTTGTTTGTACATGTGCACAGTGTGTCCAATTAGGAATATATATAATGGCGATCGTAAAATTGCTTAAATATCTCTTAATTTTAAAGATTTACAGAGTTTTCGATATACAAAATTTCTTCTGTTACAATTCATATATAAACTTTTGTCGGCCAACTTTGGATCCTGTACTTCTCCAAGTCAAATTGAAAACGACTCTATTCCAGCCACATGAAATAAAACCGTTCATAATTTATAGAATTATTTCCCAAAAACATGGATTTTAACACACTGTGTTATGTTAATATGTAAATATGTATGTCTGTATGTATGTATGTCTGTATGTATGTATGTATGTATGTATGTATGTATGTATGTATATATGTATGTATTTATAAGTCGTCGTCATAGTATGCATATGTGTCTGTAATTAATTAGTTCTTAATATGACAAATGAATTATTGGTTAGTTTCAATTAGTTGCTTGAGTGCCTGAGAAATTACTATTTAAATTATAATAAGCAGGTGCTTTTTACTTTACATTCTATTTCTATTCTCTTCTCTACATTTTCTTCCCCCTTTTTTCTATTTTAGTTATTTCTTTTCTGTTGTTGTTCATAATTGTTAAATGTATTTTTGTTATAAATATAAATTGTTTCTAGGGATTCTCACTTGTGTGATGTAACTTTAATGATAATTAATTATACATTTAATAAAACAATCATCTGAAAGTAAAATAAAACACCCTCTACTACTTATTTGTTATACGATGATAATTCAGGAAGAATATTAACTGAAGTTTTAAATTAGGGGAGAAAATTATGGAAAGAATTTAAAATTATTAAAGAACTAAAATTCGGGATTTAATACCAAAAAGTTCACTAATTTTTTATTTTAAGGCCACTTTATGGATAATAATAACAAATATGGTATTTTGAAAGGTAAATATCAGCGGCTATAGTTCAGTACTAAAAAACTCCAAAGTTTAGAACACATTTCAAATTACAGTCAACAATTAACAAATTTAAAAATATTCTAAACGATCATTTTGGACAATTCAAAAGTAGTCATTTCGATACAAAAGACAAGGATAAATTTGATCAGCTGCAAAGCGTATATACTGGAAATTAAATAGCAAGTAATTTTTCTACGTTTAGGAGCATTAGGATACATTGAAAAGAAACGGAAGTGGGATCCATATAAATTGAAGCCAAGAACTTTGAAAAAAATTGAAAAAATTAAATTCGAAATGAAAGAAATTCAGTTTTAGTAAAAAATTTAATTTTTAGTGAAAATTCAATTTTTATTTTTAATTTTTTAGTAAAAAATTTAATGTTAGTGAAAAATTAATTTCTTATAGTAAATATTTGATTTTAAAAATTGAATTTTTATAGTAAAATTTTTAATTTCAGTGAAAAATTGAATTTTTATAGTAAAAATTTAATTTTAGTGAAAAATTGAATTTTTATAGTAAAAATTTAATTTTAGTGAAAATTGAATTTTAATAGTACAAAATTTAATTTTAGTGAAAAATTAAATTTTTATAGTAAAAATTTATTTTTAGTGAAAAATTGAATTTTTATAGTAAAAATTTAATTTTAGTGAAAAATTAAATTTTTATAGTAAAAATTTAATTTTAGTGAAAAATTAAATTTTTATAGTAAAAATTTAATTTTAGTGAAAAATTAAATTTTATAGTAAAAATTTAATTTTAGTGAAAAATTGAATTTTTATAGTAAAAATTTAATTTTAGTGAAAAATTTAATTTTTATAGTAAAAATTTAATTTTAGTGAAAAATTGAATTTTTATAGTAAAAATTTAATTTTAGTGAAAAATTGAATTTTTATAGTAAAAATTTAATTTTAGTGAAAAATTAAATTTTTATAGTAAAAATTTAATTTTAGTGAAAAATTAAATTTTTATAGTAAAAATTTAATTTTAGTGAAAAATTGAATTTTTATAGTAAAAATTTAATTTTAGTGAAAAATTTAATTTTTATAGTAAAAATTTAATTTTAGTGAAAAATTGAATTTTTATAGTAAAAATTTAATTTTAGTGAAAAATTGAATTTTTATAGTAAAAATTTAAATTTAATTTTTATAGTAAAAATTTAAATTTAATTTTTAGGAAAAAATTATTTTTTTTTATATAAATTCCAATTTTACTGAAAATTTTATTTAATGTAAATTTTTGGTAAACATTGTGAACTTTTGCAAAAAAATTTTAGAGGAAAATTCAGTTTTTTAATCAAATCGATTGTTGTTGACATATTTTGTGAAAAGTTAAATTTTTGTTAAAATTAAAGTTTTTAGTAAAAAGTTGATTTTTTTGTGAAAATTATAATTTGTAGTAAAAATTTGATATGTTAAAGATTTTTTTGTAAATTAAATTTGTTTAATTATTAAAATTTTAGAGAAATTATTTATGTATTTATTTATATTTTTTATTTTTATTTTTTATTTATTTATTTTTTTTTTTTTTAATTAAAATTTTTGATTAATATTCAATTTTTAATTTTTTTTTAAGATTTCAAATTAAAATTCTTTTGTTTAAAACAAACAAAAATTAAATTATTAAAATTCTAATTTTATATTCAAATTACAAAAAAGTCATTGAAATAAACGAAAATATGACTCTTAATAATAATTTCCGAATTTACTAAAAATTAAAATAAATTACCGTATTTCCTCTATTAAAGAATTTAATTTTTGTGTGTTTTTTTTTTAATAATTTAAATAATTTTTTCGTAACTTCATATTTTTTTATTGTAAATAAGTAAATTTCTCAAATAAAAGACAACAACTTAACTTTGGTCATTCTACCGGCAAACAAAAGTGAACAACAACAAACGATAAAGTCCCAAATTAAAAAAAAATCATTATGTGGACAAAGACAACAACAATAAGGAAAAAAGCACATAACAACAATAACAACGATCCACTGGTTGATTCTCATTAAATTAATCTTTTGTTGATTATTTTCAGTCATTTTCTCTTTCTGTTGTTCATTTTTGTTTGTTTGTTGTTGTTTTATCATTATTTTTGTTTAATGGTTCACAAACAGACGAACAAAACAACAAAAAATGAAATAACGAAAAAACTGACAGTCAGAACATTAAGTAAATTATGAAAATGAAATATAAATTAAATAATATAAATTATGCAAATTGTTATTAAAAGCGTAACGTTTGACTACAGCAAAAATACAGCAAGAATTAAAGTGAAAAAGTAGGAAAAAGAGTGTAATTATATTTTTAATGTAGTTAATATGAATGAAACACAAATAACAGACACAAACACAAAAATATTAAAGAAAACTGAATTTTTCTTGCTAATTAAAATTTGGTGAAAAAAACGGCTTAAAGAACAGCACGAAAAGAACTTTGTTGAAAAAAGGGTTAAATACAATTTATTAATTTCTAAATTTAGAAAAAAATAATTCAAATTAGTAATATGTTTTAAGGGAATTAAAAAATTCTCAGATATTAAAAAACTGCCAAAAGAGGAAAAGAAAAAATCAATTTTTAGTGAAAAATTAAATTTTTAGTGAAAAATTCAATTTTTAGTGAAAAATTCAATTTTTAGTGAAAAATTCAATTTTAAGTGAAAAATTCAATTTTAAGTGAAAAATTCAATTTTAAGTGAAAAATTCAATTTTAAGTGAAAAATTCAATTTTAAGTGAAAAATTCAATTTTAAGTGAAAAATTCAATTTTAAGTGAAAAATTAAATTTTAGTGAAAAATTCAATTTTGGGGGAAAAATTCAATTTTGAGGGAAAAAATCAGTTTTTAGTAAAAAATTCAATTTTTAGTGAAAAATTCAATTTTTAGTAAAAAATTCAATTTTTAGTGAATGAATTCAATTTTTAGTGAAAAAATAAAATTTTTAGTGAAAAATTCAATTTTTAGTGAAAATTTGAATTTTTTAGTGAAAAATTGAATTTTTTAGTGAAAAATTGAATTTTTAGCAAATTCTTTGTCACATTATAATAACATAAATATATATAAATCCTAAACAACCAACTAGATCAACTCCGATGCCGAATATCTATTTTTTGAAATCAGACATTTTGGTTGAACTAGGATTCAGTGAGTCCTATCGAATCAGGTAAACTGTACCGTTCATACAACAAAAAATTAGCAGAACAAAAAGTAGGCAAAAATCTTTCATCATAATAAATAAGTTGCTCCATCGGTCCAAAATATTCGGAATGAAGACAACAGCATTATAACTCAGAACTTCTTTCTTCAATCTACCGTTGCAGGTCAAAAGAAACAGAACACCTTTTTGGAATACGCTTCACTTCAGAGCAGAGTATCAGAATTTGGAAAAACCTTTTTTCCGAATTATCCAATGTTAAGACCACAATGCGCCCTTTTAACATGAAGTTTATGAACATAAAAAGTATCACAAAATATTGATATCTTTAAAAGGAGCTAAGAACTCTATTGAAAAAAGTGACTAAATCACATATCAAACATCTATTGAAAAATTCATAAATATTGATTAGAACAGAATATTGTCTGTTTCCGTTTATTACCCGACATTTCAGACCAATTTTTTATACGCTGTTCTGAAATGAATCATATTTCACTAAAAAGATTTTCTATTGATCAAAAGAAACGGTAATTAAGTAAAATCTGTGCTACACGTATGGTGAGCAAAAAAAAATCCCCTTCGCTGTTTTCATTTTTCACCGGTCCTGTAATATAATGACGGACTTTGTCAAGGCTTCAAACTAATTTAGATAAACTCCGGTTAACAAAACAGTTCCAAGAGTTAAAGTTCCATGAAAAAGTTATAAATAAAAAGATTAAAATTGATTGTTTCCAAATTCTCAATATGGAGAGAAATTAAAATCTTTTCGATCTCATTCCTTATCAAATAAATTTTTATTATTTAATTAATATTTTTAAAACTCGTAATTTATAAAATAAATCCCCTTTAGTGTGTAGTTGTTTTTTCTAATTTAATATTATTTAAGTTGTACCTATTAGTGTCATTAAATAAGAATCTAATCATTAATATTAAACTAATAAAAATATAAAATTTCCTTTTCCATCATCATTAAACGACCAGAACTGTTTACAATTGTAATTATTTTTCTTCTTTCTTTTTTTTCTTTCCATTTTTCTCTCAATCCCCTTCATTCTGTGCACATTTTTTAAAGTTAAAAGTTTTCTAATCGAGTGTTGCGATCACAATCTAAAAGAATGTAATAAAACACTTTACTTTTTTCTCCATGTTTTTTTCCCTTTTTTCTCATTTTTTTTTTTTTTTTTTTTTTTTTGATAATAATGATTATTGTTAAGAGTTCTTTTATTGACATTTTTCTTATTTTAACTGTTAAACCACATATTCTATTCGATTCGATTCCATTCTATTCGATTCTATTCCTATATCAAACGTACATATTCCATTCTATTATATTTTACTTTAATCTATTGCTTATTGTAGAGTATCTCGCGGTACCATGTATTGCGGTCTTGTAAGTCGTTATTGAGTTTTTTTTTATGCGATTTTCTTGGTGTTTATTGTAAAATAAATGTTCAAGTGCTATTAGATCTGTTAAGCGATAAATGCTAAAAATCTTAGATTTCTTCTTCCAGTCAGATACTTTTTCTTTTCTCATTCTCATTGTCAGGTTGTTGTTGTTGTTGTTTTTTAGTATTCTTTTGTTGTTGCTGCTGTTAGACCAACAATAAACATCATCAATTCATCGTTTTGCGATGGCTATTAATGTTAGTTGTGCAATTGATTGGTAGTTATTACAGTCAAGATCAGTAGGGTTTTTGTATAATAATTATTACATAAAAATTTTTAATTGTTAGAATGATGAAAAAGGGGAATTGGACATTGATTATACAAGTAACAATTGTTGGAAATTTGTGAAATTTTTACATCCGACGAGAAAACTCCGAAGCACTAACATTTTCTCACGATCAGAAATCCGTAACTATTAAACTTAAATAATTTTTTTCTTTTTTTTTGACTTTATAAATCCAGTTTCAGTTTTGGACTTGCTATTTACCCCCTTTGACAGACGTGTAATCCCACAGGCACCAATGTTTTAAAATAATGCTGTTAAATATGATTTGTTGTTTTAAATTCGAAAAACTACCACAATTACTTACAAGTTAAGCTTTTAAACTGGAAATATTAATAGCAGAATCAAGTTTCTAAAAACATAATTTAGAAAAAAAAGAATCACATCAGATACAGAGGGTTCAAACTCAGCGACAATTTAATTTACATAGAAAATCCAGGTAGTTTCATTAAATAGATGTAAATTTCATCAATTTAAAATTTATGTATAATGGAACATAATCGGATCTAATAATATAACGATATGATTGGATGCTTTTACGAAGAAAAATCAATAGGTTTCACTGACAAGATAACAAGCAACAAAAGGCGCTGGATTAGCTACACCTCACCAGATAGATTTACAAGGTCCGAAGATTTATTAATTCCGCAGTAAACATGTCAATCTATCAACCAATTCGACCAATTTTTAAAATAAATTCTCAGTTACTTCATTTTGATCTTTACTTTTTACAAAAATCATCTTTCGGCTCTCATATAACTGGATACTTAGTTGAGATTTTTAGAACACACCATTTGGTATTATAGATCCATATAAGAGATTCAACATTAAAAGCCTTTATAAGAGTTTTAGAGATATTATTAAGAGATTATTAGATATCTTTTATAAGAGAACTATTAGAGATCTTTAAAAGAAAACACCTTTGTAACAGCCATTCGATTTTAGAAAGCTGTATAAGAGCCCAATAGGTTAAAAAATCTTTATGAAATTTAAACGAGTTAAGTACTGTTCTACACTTTTTATCTAATTAAGAGGAGGAAGGGTCTAATGTCGCTAAGTCCTTGAATTATATCAGTTATATACTTCCGTTACTCAGAACAGCGCCCTCTTAGTGTCATGAAATAATAAGAGCATTGCTCTTTTTTCTCATTACCATTTTCTCATTACCATTTACGTGTTTTTCCACAATCGAGAAGTGCAAAGTTTAATTTTTGAGGGAAGATGAAGCAAGACAATTTTTAACATGAGATTTATTAATTTGGCAATTGTTGTCTGCTTTCGAATTCAGTCATGGGATTCTTGAAGTACTTGTTTTGTGGAAAAGCTTTTTAGCCTGTATATATATGTCTTATGGCTAAAAGCGAATGTATGCAAGGAAATTGGATTTCTGGCAATGTCTGAATTTCTGCCTCAGCGCTACAAAATGTTCATTTCGTATAAATTAGAAATAGAAAAAGCCAAGAACAATATATAACCCGTAAAAGCCTGATAACCAGCCAAAACGAGAAACCGAAGCTGTAAGAGATTTTTATTTAAAGTTGCTAGAAAAAAAGAAATATTTATTGGTTTTTACATTATTAGCGAAGACAACAACCTGTATAAATTCCTACCAAATCAGCAAAGAAATCAATAGAAATAAGATTCAGAGTCAAATGAAATCATAATTGCAAATGAACTCATCCTATAAACATTAGTTCAATACCTGTCACTGCGGAACAATTAGTCACCAATTAGCCGCATTGAAAATTTTCCTGTTTTATCTTTTAAAATTACTTTTCTAATTCTCCAATATAAATAAATTTATTAACACAAGTAATTGACCCAAATTTCCCATATCTTCAATTACTTCAACCTTCTAAATTTTCTTTCCCATTTTTATCCAAATAAAATATTCCCTTATAACAACTTAAACAAATCCCTCTAAATTTTATATAAATTTCTAAAAAATCCTTAGAATTGATTAAATAAAAATCCTTAAATATAAAACAATTTCCCCGTTAACCCTATGGGAATGAACAAAGTATATTGTACATGAATACAAAATACCTTTTAGTGACCATGTATGCCACCACTAACATTTAAGTAGAATTTAATACAACTAAAACTGGCAACTAACAGGAAAAAAACCCAGACCACCTGTAGCGTTAATATGGCCAGAAATAAAAACAATCAACTAAACTTATTTCTTTAACTTCTTTAGCTACCAGTATTCAGGACAAACATTCAAACATCTTCCCATGTGTGAATGTATGAGTGGATGAAAAGAAGACAAGTGAACGGGGATATTTTATGCTTAAATGATGCGACACTCAATTTAAACGCTGGGATAAATAAACTTGCACTCAAATTGAGTTACGATCGCCAAATGCTAACAAAGATAAAGTCGAATAAGAGGAGTAAAAGGTGGTCTGTTTTATTATATGTATGTGGGCTGTGGACAATATAATTACATCGCAAATCTTCGGTTAAACCTTCAAAACTACAATAAGTGGCCTTACTATAGTGAGGCGCAAATGGCTATAAGTAAGTAGTTGACTAGCAAACAAGCCAAACAGCCATTTAGTCAGTCATCCAGCCAGCCAGGCAGCAAATAAGTAAGTAAGCAAGTATTTATTCGTAGCATTAGCAAGCAAATCTGTTGGGAATTTTCAACTCATTTCCTTTTGGCGTTTAAAATACGCTGCTATAACAAGATGTGATACGATATAAAGATATGATATGAGAGTACGATACCATAAGATACGATTCCTAAATAACAAAAACAAATAAAAAAAAAAAAAAAACAATTCACTTGCATTGCAATTCGGTTTGAGAAGCGATATGAACGTTAAAACGATACAAAACGTTGCAATGCGATTCGTTGTCAATAGAGTAGATTTTTATTTTTAAGAGCAATAAGGCGGCTTCTTATAAAAGTTCATATATGTGAAATGGACTTTAATAAAGGTATTTATATATGTGAACACATATAAGGCTATAAGCTCTCGTTTGAGTAGCAGTAGCTGTTTTTTAGAAGTCAAAAATAAAGAAAATCGTTTGTTGAGCTTATCAACATCATTACAGCCAACCCCAATCACGTTGTGGCTTAATATGTTGTTCTACACGTAGATCTGTGCAGATTTTTTGGTAGTATATTCAATTGAAATAATATATAAGATATTTTTAAGTTTGAACATTTGGTTTGGGGGAGAAAGAGGAGATATCTAAATGCTGGTAATAAATACAAAAAATAATAATAAAAAATTTCACATTTCATTTACACGAAAAGACGACGAAGACAGTGGCTTGAAAAAATGTTGTGAAAGTTGGGAATTCGAAAGAATATTTCACTAACTACTCCCCAGCATCCTGTAATTCTGTTAGTTTCATATCTTTCATTTGTGGACACTAACATGCTTTCGAATTGGTTGTTGTATTTTCCCTATCCTCGACATTTTCCCATCTCTTCCCCAAAATAGTTGCCCTGGCTCCGATGTTGAATAATGGAAAGACATATCAAACTAAATGTATTTTATTTGTACCGAAATTTAGCTTTCAGTTCCAATCAATCTACTTTCGCACTGAGCGCCTGACACTTTTGTTCACTTGGATAATCCAATATTTCAAAATTCTACTGACATCATTTGTCAAGTGAGATCGTGCTCAATCCTGTAACTTTTACATCTTCATAGTTTCAAAAATTCCTCACTTCATCTCTCCCAGAATTTACAATTTCATATGGTTCTTTTTAAGAAGGAAACAACGAAAATTCCTAAAACAATAGAAAGTCTCGTAAAGGTTTTGCACATACCTTTACAAGTGCACCTTATTGTACTCGATATCTCAGGGATGATTTGTCATTTTTCCATTCATCAGTTTTGTGAAAGCCTCTTTTTCGTTTTCTCTAAAAATCCTGACTTTATTTTTTTATTTATGGTTATATATTGTTTTTGACAGATTACAGAATCGAATCGCACCGCATAGATACAATTCAAGAAGATAGAAACTCAAATACCATTCTAGACGTTACAAAAACGATTCCATGTACTCAAATCTCAGTGATAAGTCAGGTCATCACTTTGATAAAAAGATATCCAGAGGAATTTACCATTCAAGGACTTCAGCGGAAATCAAGGAACAGTTGAATAATCTGAACTTGTTTTAACTTTAAGCATCCGTTCGTGTGATTTTTCTGTTCCTCACCTGAATCCGGAAGTAACAGAAGTGTACTACACAATTAGTATCGAGTATAGCTACCAACAATCCATGCCAAAAATAGCAGAAATGGCTGATAACATCTATTTCGCCTGCACTGATCATTAATAAATTTTTGAAGATTGGTTAGGTCTCTTTGAGAGCTCGGAACGCACAAAATCTTCCTTACTATGACTTCAGAAAAAATTTGTGAAAATGAAAAGAAAAGGTAACTATGAGACAAAACTTTGTCACATCGACGCTGGAAAAATGCACTACTTTGTCATTGTCATCGAAAATGATATGCGAGTTCAGTGAGTTCGTGCATGATCAAATTCTATTGTCTTAATAAATATCCAATCTAACCATTGCAAATTGTACTCCGTTATTACTAATTGCATGGAACTACATATGTTCTTTAATCCAAGTCTAAATTGCAGTAGGATCTATAAAGATATTAAGATCTCTAATAATAATTACATCTTTTTCTTCACGTATAAAAAAAAATTATATGGACTGTAAAATTATTTTTTTGAAATTCACTCCTTTTTGCTTCACTGTTTCTCAAATCAACAAAAAAACAATTACTCGAACAGGCACATTAACACAAACCCAAATAATAACTACAACTAACTGGTGGCTAAAAGTCACTTAGGCATTGGCAACACTGATCAACTTTAGAGATCGTGTCAGATTAGAGAAATTTATTAGCAAAATGCCGCTGAGGGAGACTCACGTTTGGTCTCTAAATACCCATACGTTCGAACACCAACAAATTTAAAGCTGGAAAAAATAAAGTCGCACAAATACAATTCATTGATAGTTGCTATTACTACTACTACAACTACTACTGCTGCTGTTGTAGTTGCTGCTGCTCACTCACATGACTCTCCTTCTTGGCTGGTTGAAAAGACATCATTGATGGCGGTAGTGAAATTGCTGACATAAAATTGTAGTTGTTGCAGGCAAATATACACATATCATGATTTCAATTTGCAACGCAACTTATAATGTGGCATTTTTGCAATTGAGCCACAACAGTATAAGAAAGACGCATTTTTATTTTATTTTTGCTACACTAACAACAAGTATTAGTAACGTCGATAAAATTGAAAAACAAATGCTGCAAGTTGTATTTTAGCAACCAATAAGAATAAGAACTCAGGATGTTGAATTGTAATTCTATAATATTGACTGGATGAAGTTTAGTTTATTTCTTGTGCAGCAGCAGCAGCAGCAACAGTAACGATTGTTGCTCCTGCATAAGCCCGTAAATCATTGATAAAAACTAAAGTTAAGCGTGCTGATGAGACAACCCAAAGTAGCGGTGTAGATCGCTGACTGGTTCCTGGATATTTTTCATTTCACTACAAAACACACACATGAAGATATAGACCCATTTTTCAATTGTTAGTGACTGCTGTTTGAAAACAGCAAAAGCAAAAAAAAATATATAAATTGTTTTGGATGAGTTAAAGTTTTGTCGATATTTTGTTCTTTTAAGATTGAACGTTGTAGCAAATATTTTGGGTAATTTTGTATCATTATGTCAATTAATCACATTTAATTTGGCATAAAAGGATGTGTGAAAATTTCAATGAAACTAATTTATGATCCTCATGTATGTTTCATGTTGACGTTATGGCTGTTGTTGTTATTGTAGTTATAGTTGAGATCGGACCTTTAGACCTTAAAGTCTAAAGAAAACAGTGGCATGTAAATAAAGGCTCTCTTCCACTTTTTGCTCCCTTTTTTTGGAAGCAGTACTTTTTGTGTGTCATTGACATATTAAATGAATATTTATAGGATCATTTTTTAATTGGAACTTTTGTTTTCCTTTTAAATATTTAAATAATACAAACAGGGGATGACAACGATGACAATGAAATTTTCGAAAGGAACACAAAACAGAAGTAGTAAATTATGGAAACGAAGATTTGGAAATGCAAGTTGATTTGACAGTTAAAATAACTTGCAAAAGAAATTTGTTTACTCCAGAAAAGGAGGGGAAGATAATAAAATATGATCTTAGCATGACAAGATAATCGATAGTAGATTAGTAGATTATAAAGACTATTTTGGTCTAAATAAAAATGGCAAAAACATTTATTTTATGTGATATCTCCTTTACCTCTTTCCACTTATGCCACTGCTTAGCACATTTATGAGCTTTTCGTATTTAAGGAAAATGTTGGTTCCAGTCTATGAAAATTGTAGAAATGTTGGTTGCTTGTATCCTTAGTTTAGCTTAGCTTAGCTTGTCCAATTCAGTTCAATTTTTTCCTCTTATTTTCATTTTCAATAGGGTAAAGTAAAATATGGATCAAAGTTAAAATACACGTAGGACTTTGTAAGAAAAACGGTTCACATATATTTGCATCATTTGATGGATGGAATAAAAGCGTTCAAAAATTCACATCATCATGTGACGACGGTGATTTCAACACCCGATCCACCATTTCTAATCTAAAATGATTCGATCACAAATTTTACAAGATTACGTTAATACATATGCCTTCGCAACTTTAATCTAAGAAAATTTCCTAAAATTAAAGTAAACTTCTCAAATTCTTTTATAACCCTCCCATTAGTAATGTGATAAACATTTCTGGCACTTTTTGGAATATTTACTCAATTCTTAGTTACTTTTAAAACTCCGTTTTTATGCTCTCTAATTCTCTTTTCACAAACGCTCAATATCTCATCCCTGGTATTAGCTCCTACTCTATCTATCTATCTATCTATCTATCTACTATCTATCTATCTATCTATCTATCTATA
>PYHX02000495.1:20123890-20141390 GCA_004302925.2 Cochliomyia hominivorax
AACGATTTTACTGGTTTTATATAGTTGCAATAGCAAATATTAAGGTATTTAGCTACCCCAATTACTGTGGATATGAGCGTGCTAACAGCAGAGAGACAGACGGACAGATGTAGCTAAATCGACTCATACTGAGGAGGAGGTTATAAAATTAAATAAAAGATTGAAGTCAAATCCTCTTCTCACGCGAATATAAGTTTCATATTTTGACCCCTAACTCAGTCTTTGGAGGAATTTAGTTCTGCCTAATTGCCAATTCCAGTAAAAGTTGGCATATTTTGAAAATTGAAACTATAAGTATTTTTGTAAAATATTTTTTAAACTATTTTACAGTTTGCAATTAAATATTTTTTTTTGTTTTTGAATAATTTTGATAAAAAATCGCTTCAAAATATATTAAAATTGATATTTTTTCAATAAATTCTATAGAGAATTAAATATTTAAATAACAATTTATTCAGAAATACAACAAACATTAATTATTCTATAAAAATCATTATTAGTTTTATTATTTGATAAGGGTTTCTCTTTACCCGGTTTTTTTTTTTGTTATTGGGAATTTAAAATTCTGTGATCTGGGAATTCTCGAAAATAAGGTTCATATATTCTAAAAAATATATGTTTCAATAGTTTTCTAATGAAAAATGGTAAAACAAGTAAGAATCCTATATTTGGCTCTGAAAATTTAAAATATCCTCCAGTCAAATATGATTCGATATTTATAAAATTCTGAGTCTGATATATTATTTCATATGGGAACTATAGTAGAATGTGAACTGATGTTCCTAAAGTTATTTGAGCCGAATTCCATTAATATATTTAATTTAATTAAAATGTTGCCGAAAATGGAAAACATTATATGAGCAATAGTTTAATTAGAGTTGATACTAATAAAACCATTATATTTAAGACAATTAGAAAAGCAATTATGCTAAATTTGGATTTCCGCGTAGAGCCTAATGTGCGGACCTATAATTAAATATGGGAAAAAAAATCGTTAAATTGATAACTTATATTAGAGACAATAAGAAAATAATTTTTGCCAAATTTAAATAGAAAAGTTGATAAATTAGATTTATTTATGCCTAAAATTCCTATACAAGATCTAACAACGACAAAGTTTTGAGTTCATAATATTTTGCTTAAATAAATGTATGTGGGGAAAATTCAGAAAATCAATCTTTCAAAATTGCGATCTATAGTACAAACTGATATTTTATTAATCGATTTACATTTGGTATGATATGGTGCAATTGAATTTAGTCTCAGATATCGGTCTCTTTCTCTTCTGATTTGAGCGATAAAAAAGGTTTGATATATATAACTGCTAAAAACAACAACAAACAATCTCGCCAAATTTCAATTTGAATTTTCCTATGATAACTTCTGGATTATACACGGAGAGATTACAGCTTCTTTATTTAAATTACTTCCGAAAATCTCGGGATTTACAATAATGAATTTCTCGGGAAAATCCTGGCTACATTTTTCTGTGGAGAAACCCTAATTAGATTCTGAAAATATTTTAATGTTTCATTTGGTAGAATTACAATTAAAATTGTATTCATACTAAAATAGACTAAAAATGCCAATAAATACGTGCTATTGGTAATATAAAATAACATTCAATAGAAAATTTGTTCTCTTATAATATAAAAAATAACAACACAACAACAACAACAACAAGAACATATAAAATAAAAAAGAAGATTTCAATTCAATTGATTTTGATATTTTAGTTAAAATTTCAAACAAAGAATCCATAAAAAGGATGCGTGGGATGTCAAGGAAAAGAAATTTGAGGTTACTTGCGCATAAAAGTTAAATTAGGATATTCGGTATGAACTTCAGTATTAGAGTTTTATTTTAAGTACAATCGATTTAATAAGTTAAAAATCATTAACGTTGTCCTCTAACTTAAATTTGTAGGATTTAGGTGATACGACCTTTTTCTCATTTACATACTGATGTAAGATAAAGAATTTACTTTTTAACAAGAATTCAATTTTTTAAAATCGTTTTTTTGTAAATTTTAATTTGACCATAATAGAAATAAAAACTCAAATTTACTCGTTTTGTTTAATTTTTTAAAAGTATTTTTTTTTCAATTTATATTCTCATAGAAAAAAGAAAAATTGTTTTTTAAATTGTTGCATTTAAAGTAAAAAAGGAAATAAGTTTTTTTATTTCTTGCAAACAAAAGTCCAGCTTAAGAAGTTTTCTTTTTGCCAATTCACTAGTGTTGGCAAAAGAAAGTTTGCTATGCAGAAAAGAGAGGAAAAGAAAGCAGTAAAATAAAAACGATAGAAATAAAATTTTTCATTTTTCTATATGCTCACGCATAAATGACTTTTGATTTTGGGCGAAGAATTCAAGAAACAAAAAGGGGAATATTTGGCTTATACGAAATCTGAAATACTTTACACTACAATTTGAATATTGTAAATAAATTAGAACTAATCAAAAAGTGGGTTAAAATGACTTAGAATCTTAACTAGAATTGGAACTGGAATCTGAATTCTATCATAAACTCAAATTTGAAATAGAAATTTAATTGGAAACTGAAATACAGTCTGAACTATAATTTCAACAGTAATTTAAACAGAATCTGAATTAGGTTTTAAACTCTAATCTGAAATAGATTTTGAAATAGAAACTGAAATAGAATCTGAATAAGAAATTGGAGTTAAACTAAAAACTTTACTATAATTTTAACTTACCTCCAAATTGAAATAGGATTTGAAAATAAACTTGAATTAGTATTGGAAATGGAAATGAAATCAGAACCGTAAATTAAACTAGAATCTGAATTAGAATATGAACTAGATTCTGGATTAGAATCTGAGCTATATTCTTAACTGGAATCTGAACCAGTCTCTAAATGAGAATAATAATTAAAATCGAAAAATAAACTTGAATATGAAATAAATCTGTGCTAGAGTCTGTATTACCATGTGAACTAGAATCAGAACTGGACTATAGAAAATCGAGCACTCGCTATTATAATCTTAAGTACAATCTTTTATAAAACTAAAACTGAATTAGAACTGAACGAGAACTTAAGTATAATTAAACTAGAACTGAATTAGAACTAAACTAGAACTGAACTAGAACTAAATTAGAACTAAACTAGAACTGAACTAGAACTAAACTAGAACTGAAATAGAACTAAAATAGAACTTAACTAGAACTAAACTAGAACTGGACTAGAACTAAACTAGATCTGAGCTAAAAGTGAAATAGAACCGAACAACAACTGAACTTGAATTGAATTAGAACAGAAAGAAGAAGCAGTTTATACTTGTTATACTTGTGTTGTGTAGGACACACAAAAATATTGACGACAAAAATTGCTCGATAAAAAATGTTTAGTTGACCATGGTTGAAATAATATTGAACAATAAAAAGCTTTTCAAAATTCAATAACATTTATGTGTATATGTTGAGCATAAATATACATATACAATACATATGTCTGTGTGTATATAAGATTATTTATTCATCATTTATCCATCCAATATATTCTATCCCATAGATACATTCATACTCATGCTTATTGTTGTTTATAGTTTGATCAGAATGCCAACAAACAACGACAGCATAATAGAAAAAATCGGAATATAATAAAAGCAATAAAGTTTTAATGCACATCGCATAAAACATAAATTTCCATAAAAATGTTGTTTCAAATAGAAAATCAATAAATGAATCTTTGTTTTCAAATTTTGTTGGATTTTTTTTTTTGTTACTCGAATTGTGAGTCATGGCAACTAGTTTAAATGAAAATAAAATGAAAATATCATGATTTTAACTTTAATCAAATTATGAACGATTGATTTGAAATACAACCAATCATTCATTCATAATAAAAAAAAAGATTGAAACAATTTTTTGATATTATTGAGATTTTTACAAAATGAATATTTAAGTAATTTAGGATGTTTAATTAACTGGATATTTATTTTTCATATTTTTGTAAATTTATATAAATTTAAAAAATGAGTTTTATTAAAAAAAATTTTGGAATGTATTGGAAAAAAAATATTCTCATGATAATTAGTAGAATAAAAATATTTGGTAAATAAAAATCAATAATATAATTTCTTCGTAAAATAATCTTTATCCCTACGGATTGATTAAAATCAGTATAGAATTTTGTATATTTCTATGTTGAAATAATGACCTTTTCTGTCATCTCAGTTTAGCAAAAATAGTTTAAAATATGTTACAAAATTTGTATCTAATTACAATTTAAATATTGGTGGACTAATAATAATTGCATGTAATTTAGATGGCAAGTTTCAATCATGCTGGTTTTGTGGCTTGTGGTTTTAATTCATTATTTGGCTTTAAATTGAAATTTTAATTAAAATAACATTTAAAATTTATAATTGCGAAAATTAGTATTTGAAATTGGAAATTAAGAAAAAACACGACAAAACTAATAAGCAAATATAAATATTTTTTAGGGTCTTAGATATGTGGAATAACAGGATAAATTCATTCCCATTAAAAAACGATTGAGAGTACAAACGTATTAGTTTACTGCGCCAAAGTAAAATTTTATTGTTACACTAACATTTATTTGAAATTTATGCTTTTAAAAATGGAGGTTTTCATGAAAACATAAAGAAATTATGGACCGACTGTCGTATAATTTTGCACATCAATTTTTTTCTTAACTTGACCAATATATGTGAGATTAATGGCCTTAAAAGTGATATTTGGAAAGTGGTTTAAATGGGACCTATGAGAAATAATCTACCGACCCTTGCATATTTTGCTACACCGTTTTAGAATATTATAATACTTAATTGTGCCAAATATTATACAAATCGCTTTATATTTAGGATTTTTATGAACTTAAACTTCCGTTAGGGGAGAAATATTTGTGTGGGAGATACCTGAAATATTGGATCGAATATGACCGTTAAATCAACTCAAAGTTAAAACAACTCAAACAGATCTGATCCAATAACATTTAAGTATCGATTTATGATAAACAACTCCATTCAAGCATTAAATATCACACACCTTCTATACCACTTTGTAAATTTTATTTTAATGTAAAAAATTGTTCCAAAGTTACAGACTTATTAAACAACTCCTTTCAAAAGTTCTAAATATTTCTAATGTTGTAGAAATAATTGACATTTTTATTCTATATCGAATAATAGTAAATCCTTTTATGAAAAAGATCACTTAAATCCAAAATGTCATTCCGAAATTTCGAATTATATCGTGAAGTATTAAACAAATATTAAAACGTTGCAAGGATTTGAAAGCGTATCCTAAAAGATTTAATCTCATGCCAGATGATCACTTCAATATTTTAGCTATACCAAATTTTGTTTTCAAGAATCAATTACTTTGCGGAGTAATAGAATCAAATATACTTAATAAGGCTGGTGAACCAAAACAAAAATACTGACCTAATAGTACTTGACTGATCTTGCATGGCTTAATTACACAATGGTGCACATCATGAGAATAAATAATAACAAAAAATTTATACCTTTTTCAAACTGTCATCATTGACTGTTTCAAATTAGACATCGACTAGACAGTTTGTTTAAGATATATATTTATTAAAATAACAAAAGGAATCACTATTAATGTGAAATATAGCATGTGAAATCCTCACCAAAGGATCTCATCACTATGAACTTAATGAATCAAGCCAATTGCTGATATTCCGTTAAAAAGTAAAGGGTGTTTCAGTAAGATCGGTTTGCATTGACTAATAGAAAAATAAATTCAAAGAATAAAGGTTCGGTTTTTAATGTGTGTAGGTTTTCTTGGCGTTTGGTAACATTACACTACAATCTTAAACACTTTTCCCCATTATTAGATCAAAATATTAATATAATTTTTTTATTATTAGACAAAAACATTATTTAATTTTCTTTTTTTTACAAACTTTTGAGAATAACAACAATACTATGTTTGTTTGGTAAAAAATATTATTTTCAATTTACTTTGATAAACATAAGATTGTCATCAGTTTAATATGAATAACTTTAATAAAAAATTGCAAATAATATTATCAACTAATAAAAATACTATTGTTGATATTCCCAAAACGTTTATGTTTGTCAAAGAATTAAGAAACATTTTGGTCTAATAATAAAATCTTATGGTAACTGATTCTTAATCAACAATAATATGTTGGTTTGTTGAACATATTTCTAAAATTACTGCGAAACAACATATTATTGTTAATTTATTGATAATAATTTTATTGCCGCAACAAAATTATTCTCAAAATAAATTTAATTCAATAATTAACATGCGAGTGATAAAAATAGATATTTATCACATAAATAGAAGCTTTACAATGAACATATTGGAAAAAAAAGTAATTTCTCTGCGTGTGCAGACACTACTGTTCATATATTGAATGGCTACAGAAATAATGTATTATGTTCAAGAAATATTTTTACAATTTTCGTTAATTTAACTTATCACAATTTTCCTTCTAATGACTTTTTTATAATAATTACTTTTTAATTTTCTTTTTTAAAAACCTTTTCCACTTTATTACAAACATTAATTTATCATTTACTTAATACGTCTTCTCAATTTATGTAAAAAAATCTGGAAAAAATAAAATTATAACTAAAACTTTATTTTATTTGCATTAAATAAGTTATACAAAATTTTATACTTAAAGAAAATATGCAAAAATTATAGTTTATAAATAAAAGTAGAGTTATAGAGTAAAAACAACTTTAAAAACATAATGAGTTCTAAAGAAAGAAATGTTAGTTCTTTATATTTCTATAATATGCCAGGTTAATTTGTTAAGTAAGGTTATCATGTTCGCTATAAAATTTTTAGTTTTATTTCCTCCTTTTCCCTATTCCTTATTATACTTTAGTAGCAAAACTACAAAAAACAAAAGAAAAAATAGAGGAACTTAACTATTAAACTGTGATAAAGTTTTGTTGCATTTAATACTTTCACCAACCTACAAGAATAGAGAGATTGTGATAGGAAAACAAAGAGGATTAAGACAAAAGTGACAGTGGGAATAATACAGAAAGAGGAAATGTAAACAAATCAATAAAACATGTGGTAAAATGTGATATTGAGAAAGTGAACATATTTTGTTCTAATTTCAGAATATAATGAAAAGCTTTTACATTTTTAAAAGAAACTAAACTTTTTCTTTTCTTCACTTTTATATTTTTTAGATTTAAGCAAGTGAGACTTTATTTTCTGTAAAATTCAATAGAAAAATAGCGCAACCAGTTATTTGCAACAGTAGTAGTAATCGTAATCGTAGTCATAGTCATAATACTATTAGTTGTTGCAATTGTATTGTAAAAGTTGTATGCCACACTTGAATGTATGTATGAAACATAGCATGACGGTCTTGTTGTAAGAATGATAAGCAGGAGCACAAAACAACAATATTTCATAGAAATTGTTAAAAATTAGAAACAAACTGTATTACAGAGAAAACAAAAGACAACAAAACAACAGTCAGCCAGTCATCCAACCAACCAACCAGTCAACCATCTAACATAGCGAGAATACTACAAAAATATATACAGTACTGTTCAAAACATTAGAAACTAAAATTACATTACGTCTGTTAGCTAGAAATTTGTCTTCTGTTCTGATTTATTTGCAAAATTTTATCGGTTCACGCTTAGGTGATCGAAGATTACAAAGTGAAAAATTCAATCCAAAATATACTACTATGAAAACACTATGATGAAGGAATTTTTTCCAGGATATGGGATTGATCCAATTAATCGAATTACAACAACAATGACTGCAACTGTGTATCGTGTTGAGTTTAATTATGCTTTCATACACAGAATGGAAAGTACTTTTATCATGGACATTCCCACTGCTAGACAGGTTAAAATATGGTTAGAGGAAAAAAATGTAAAAGTTATGAAGTGGCCGTCTCAGTCTCCCGATCTAAACCCAACTTAGGACATGTGAATGACTGTAAAACGGAACATAAGTAACAAGGGTTTCGGAAATTAAAATGAGCTTTTGTATTTTTGAAAATCCATATCAATGACTTACTTTGATAGGCTTATTGCTTCCATGGCAAGAAGATGGCCGGCAGTCATTAAGAATAATGGTTAATAAATATTAAATTTCGCATTTTTTCGATAAAATGTTTGAGGAATTCCAAATGTTTTGAACATTTAAAATTTTCACGTATTTAATAAAATTTGTCTATCGCTTTATTAATCTGAATAAATTATTATTATTATTTTTTTAATTATAAAACATTATTAACAATTAATAAATTAATAGAAAAATATATAACCGAAATAGTTTTATTTAATTTTTTTCAATATATAGCAAAATGGAATGTTTTGACCACTACTGTAAATATAATTTTTCAATTTTTGCAAAGATGTGAAAAAAATTCCATTGCAAAATTTTTGTATTAAAAATTTTTGAGGAAAAAATATTTTTAATTTTTGAGAGAGAAAAAAGTTGTGGAGGGAAGGAAGAAAATACTTAAAATATTATATTGTGGGGACAGATTGGGAATTTATTAAATATTTTACAATAAAATGAGAATTTGTTATAAGTTTTTTAACTTAAATTAACTAATGAAAAATCTAAAGGATGTTCCAACTAAAATGCACAATGAGCAGTGATCAAAATTTTTTTTTTTGTAATAATTCTGTAATTTTGAAACCACTGAAATATTTATAACGAAATTTCACATGGACATTTATGAAATGTTGAAGAGGGACATGTATCTAGTAGGTTGGTCATCTCGGGTATGAAAATTTTATTGAAAAATAAAAAACTTCATAGATACTTTTATAATTCTTTACACATAACACACATGTGTGGATATCTATTATAGTTAAAGAGATATTTATAACAAAGTAAAGTTTTGAATCATTTTTGTTTTTTTCCAAGAAGATGTTACAATTTTCACTTTAAAATCAAAACATTTTCATTCTTTATTTTTGTTCTTAAGTTTTTTGAGGAGAGAGAATATCGAAGCTCTCATAAAGGAAGAGTGAGCAATTTACTGGAAAAGGTAAATTTTTTGAATAAATTTTCCCCGGTTTGGAATTTTGGATATTTTTGAAGAAAAAGATTTTTTTTTATGTAAAATGGTGGGAGAGTTCGAAGCGTTAATCTGAATGTTGTTGTTCATTCAGACATTGAATTTAGCAAAGTGAATTAAAGATTTGATTCAACTTGTAGGGCTAACAAAACAAAAAATTTTCATTTAAGCAATTAAATCAAACTAAATGATTTTTTCCAGAGTTCCAGTAAATTTTATTTCCTTTGCAAATCTAGCAAGAGTCATTCAAATAAACGGGATTAAACTTTGGTAGCTTCTTCAAGGACTTAATGTAAATAGCAACCGTATTTAAAAAGAATATTCAACTAATTTCTAGAATTGTAAACTTTCGTTAGGATTTCTGCAAATTATTAAATTCAATAGACTACAAAATTTTTAAATTTAAAAACTTTCCTTTCCCATCAATAACCTGGTTTTAATCAATTTACGAGGTTACCTTCTTATTTCTATTCCTCTTCTAATAATTCTTCTTTAAAACAGAAAAGTGGAGAGTTTTTTTTCATTCTTCCTTTTTTATTCCTTAACTCCCATTTACAGGATTTTTGCTATTAAATGCATTTGTGGATTTGTATATGGCACAAGTACAACATAATAATATGAAAATATATAAATTTTTTCTGCTTCTTCTAGTTTAACTCTAACAAAGACAATAAAAACAACAGCAGCAACTAAACTAAACTAAGTACAACAGAATTCAAGTTGTTGACCCAGTTTTTCATTACAGTTACATACAAACGAAACGGAAAAAGAAAAAAATGTATGTATGTGAGTGTACATCCGTTATAATGTTTTTTTCTTGTTGCTTTTCTTGTTTGCTCTGTAGTGTCTAGAGCTACATTTTTTTATTAAAAGTATATTTTTGTAACAATTGTGGTTCTTTTTTTTTTTTTTTTTTTTTTGCTGAATTTTTTAGTTTTTTGTTTTCTTAGGATGTTGCAATAAAAAATAGTAAAAATAAATAAAGATAAAAGAAAACAAACAAGAAAGTTGTTTGGTAGGAAAAAGAAAAGACGGAAAGAAAGAGAAAAGGTAAATCAAAAACGATTTTGTTAAGCCTTACAGCGTTTACGTAGAACAAAATAATTTAAATAAAATATTAGAAGAGAGTAAATGAGAGAGAGCGAGAGAGAAGAGTTTTTAATAATTTCATTTAAACTTTAAGAGATTTCTGTTTCAATTTACTTCAAGATTCTAAAACTTTTCTTTAAGGGCACTTGTGAAATATTATGTTGGAAATTTCATAGAGTGTATTTGGGTTTTATTTAGGTTTAATAGTGTGTTGGTGTCCGGTCAAATGTTACTGTTTTATTTCGCTTAACATTTGAAATTTTCTTTGTTTTAGTGTTTTCTTTAGTGTTTATGTTTTTCATATACAAATTTTTAAAAATAAAAAAAGCATTTTATATGTTTATATGGGCATTTCTATTGATTTTTTACAGTTTGTAAATTTGTCGATTTTTTTTCAAATTCATTCAACATGTTATTCGATAAGCAATCATTCGGTTTAATGATGTCCATTCATCTGGCTGGCTGTTTGTTCATATAACATTTTAAACCCTCCATAAAAAGCACTTTAAAGATGTATTTTGAAGGTATTTTTGGTACATTTTGAAATTCTAAATTACACATTCCTAAATTTTTAATGGTAATTTTTTAATTTTCAATTACTTTTTTATTAATCAAAAACATGTTATAAATACTATATCGACCGATTTTTTACGAAGGGTTTATTTTTGAACATCTTTTATTTTTTGAGTATCTTTTGGTCATTACAATAATTATCTACGATAATTTTATTTCTCCTTTTCATCACGAAAATCTCTTTTATTAACATGAGAGTAAATTATTCCTGCAGAACCTCAAACATGCCTGCACACCTATTAGGTGTCTAGCAAGTGGATTAGGAATCTTATTCTTGTTATATATCCCCCATATACTTTTCCCAGCTCTTTCTTTTCCAATAGAATATCATAACTCATTTCGCTGGTCGTTGGGTACAATATGGCCATGTTGGATTTGATACAGTTTATGACTTTATTATAAAGGATTATTTTAGATGATTATTTTAGATACAGCGCTTTCTGTATGGCTGTATCATAAAAATAACGTAACCACCTTAATGCAAAATTTCTCAGTTATAAAGTCGTCATATTTAAGGCTAAAATAGCGATTATCCAAAAAGGCTTTTAACAACTTGAGAGTACAAGGGGGTAGCATAACTCCTATTTTGTATACGAGACCCTTATGCCATTCTTTATCAAAGGATTGTGCGACAACCAAAAAAGTTGCCGAAAAATATTGTTTTAATTCAAAATTTTTTCTAATCTCTCTAGATAAATGGTTTACCTTTTTAATAGTTCGGTACTTTTCCCGAAAAACAAACTGCTGAACTGAGGTGATATTTCTATCATTTTAGTATTGTAGAAATTTTCCTTTCTGGTCAAAAACTGTCGATGCTGATACACGAGTGAAGTCTGCTTGCCTTCATAAGGCTTTACAGGATGTTCACATATTTTTGGCCTCCCTTGTCAATCTTTTACAATGGCAAACAAGCCCAAGTTACTAGAATAATGATGTTATATTTGTAGCAAGAGATATATAACAGATGAAAACACTGTGTGTTATTCACTAGGTCAAACATTTTTAGTTTTATTTGGTCCATTTTAAGATTTTGACGAATCTCAACGATGTCTTTAAAAATAATATTTTTATCCTTAAAATGTGAAATAAGTGTGGAATACCCCATATGTATAAGTCACTGTTTAATATTTATATGAAATGGCCTTCCATTTAAAAACATTCACCCTTAAATTATATTTACATCAAAATAAACTCAAATGAAATTAAAATAAAAAAGACGAAATTTGTGAAAGAATAAAAAAAGAGGAAATTTTTGTTCTTTGAAAAATTAAAAAAAAATAAGAAAACGAAAAAAATCCAGTGTATGACGACTGTCATTAATACACCAGAGTCTTTTGGCACAAGTGTTTAAATATGTTTTCTTCTTTTTTCCCACTTTCTCTCTCATGACATTAATACATATTTTATTACATTTTATGTATATCCTTTATTCATGGTCACAAGAGTTCCCTTACAAATGTATTCAATTATAACAATCATACGCCTCAGTGTTTTTCAATATCGAATTCAGCATTTGACCAACAAAATAAAAAGAATTTTATATTTATTGTGATATTTGTTATTCATATGCTCTGATTAGTTTACAATATTTGTTTTAGAAATTAAGTTTTTTTTTTAATTTTAATATTTAGATATAATAACAATATTGTACAAATTTCTGAAAAACAAGCTTAAATACATAAAAAATATAAAATATTGTATAAACAAAAATATTTGTTAAAAATATTGTTTAATTTTTTCAAATTTTCGACTTTTATATAAATCTTATTCAAATTCTGGTTATTGTTTTTAATAAAAAATAAATAAATATAGAGTATCTGTTAATAACGCTGTGTTACGGCGAAAAGCACATGTATCGATTCCACGTTCAGTATACAATACAAGATTTTATTTCACATACAAAGTTTAAAATTGTATTATTTACTGATGAAAACTTGATTTGTTACGAACTTTATTATTTCTTAAAGTTTTATAAAGAAATCTTAGCAAGCAAAGCTGGAATCGTATTTGAATTATCCTAAAATATACCAAAAAAGTGTTTTTGTCGGACGTCCCATAGTGATTCGTTTAATGGACAAAAATACTTAAGCAATCAGAATGAATTGAAATTTGGTTTAATGATAGTTTATAATATCAAAATTTTAAAATACAAGTCCAAAAAATTTAAGTTCTATAGCATCCGCCAGAGAGTGCTTAAATCATGTTATATTTGAAAAATATGACTTAAAAAATATCATATTTATGAAGACAAAATTTCTTTCCTAAAATGTATTATGTTGTTTTTTAGAATCGCAGAACAGCTGTCAGTTTTAGAAAAAAAGACAATTTCTTATAAACGTAATATTTTCTTACAAAATTAAAATCTCATATGCAAATTTAACAAATACTGAATATTTAACACGGATAAAAATGCAAAACATGTATTTTTAATTTTTAATCTTTTTAATAACATATCTGACGATAATGATATATTTTAATGATTTCGATGAATATTAATTAAATATAATTTTGTTGTTATGCTTAGTATTATTAAAACTAAAGAAAAGCCATATATGTATACATTTATATATACTCCCATAACTACAAATATAAACACAATTTGTGAGGAAAAAGTAATAACTAAATAACTTTTGATGTACTTAGCCAAATTGAATAGATTGATAGGATGAAATAGCTCACAAAAAGGAAATTATAAAAATGCATTATTTTACAAAAGAAACTTTTTTTGAATGATTTAATATGTCCAAATAAGAACATTATCTTTCTTCCAATATTAAATAAAAATATATTAAAGTTATTACAGATTTTTCCATTCATAATTGTGGACAATATTTTTGATTATGACTTTAGGATATATGTAGGGTATCTGAATTATTGAACTAAATTTTTTTCAAAATTTCCTTGTTTCTAAACTATTCCAATATAAAGTTGTGTTCTTGTTTTTAGATCTCTGGAATAAATAACCTTCTTTTACCGATTTTTGTATGGGAACGAATCAATGTGCGGCCTTTCAAATGAGAGGGAGATCATTTAATTAAAAAGTAATAATTTTTAAACATGATTAATACGGAATAAGGTTTTTGAAATATTTCTAATTCCCTAATTCGTGGACGTTAAATTAATGTCTATCTTTTATCTTTAAAGCCAAGTGATCGGTTCAATTACAAAAAGTTATAGACTAAATATTTAGATTTATCACAAAACTCTACAAAAAATGTTTATTAAATTTTGTAATAAGTACTTAGCGAATTTAAAGCTGTTTAATATCCGTAGTTATGTCAATTTATTTGTGTTTTGGTTCTTATTTTAAACATGAAAGATTTATATATATTTACGTTCTAGAAACATATTTTTTATTATTTTATTTTTTTTTCTATGAAATATTCAAGTTAATACAAATTTCAAAAGGACTTTTATTTTCTTGCTAAATGACACTTTCATTTGATGTAAGTAAATAAATGTTAATATTGCAAAAAAGGATGAAAATAGAAATGCAGTACTTACACTTCAGACAAAATTGATAGGAAAATCATTTTGCTAAAAAACAAAATGAATATAAAAAATTTATTTAAAGATTTATAAGGAATTTAAGATAAATTTTTGAAAAATAGGAAATTTATATTATTTTAGCGAAAAATTTACTTAAATTATACCGAAATATTCTTAGCAAAATTGAAAGTATTCAATTTTTTTTTTTTTAAATAATTTTTTTTTTTTTTTTTTTTTGAAAGGTTTAATATTGTGTGTTGATGAAAAGCACCACCTAAGGAGTGATATCGAAAATTCTTTAACATACATATATTTTAAGGAAAAAAGGAAATTTTTTGACTTAGAGTTTTCACTTTTTATTGAAGCCTTTATTGCAATTAATATAAAAATAAAAACTTTTATAGATTAGTGGTGATCTTTTGAGACTTTTCGGGAATTTCTTTTATTAATAATTTTATATTGGTTTCTGCCACTTTGATCGAACATGTAGTACATCAACTTAAAAAATCTACCATATTTTTGTTCATCCTTTTTATGATCTACGAACACAGCCCAAGTCAGAGCAAAAATAAGTGAACACATTATAAGGTCATATGAATGAAAGCAGCCTTTTTGTGAACATTCCTTTTGTCACAACTCCATGTTGTTTGTTTTACCAAGATTTTTTTGGAAAATTTTGACTGCTTTTGGGTCATAAACTTTTTTTCAACATTCGCTCTATTAAATGTCTGACCAGGAAGTTAAGAAAAAAGTGCTAGAACATATGTTTCTTCATTAATTATACATTAAAAATATTTTTTTAAGAGAACTTGACTTCAATTTCCGTTTTCAGTTTTTGACCGAGCACTGAGTTAAAACGCTTGCTTTCCCATCGAATGTGCTAGGAACTCTTCTAAAAATCTTCTTTATTTTCTTTGCTTTTTAAACATCATGTAGACCATTCTTTCTATCTAAACTAGGTTTTCTATCATCGGACCGATTTTCCTGGTACTGTTTAATAACATTCGAAACAGTTTTACGGCAGATCTATGAATGTTTGGCCAACTTGTTGTAGGAACAAATTGGGTTTTGATAAAGGTATTTAATAATTTTAATATGCATTAGTACAGTGTAATAATATCTCCATGTGTCTGATATTTAACATAATAACTAACATATTTCCCAAAAGCAACTTGGTCAAAACAAAATAATAATAATAATAATAATAATAATAATAATAATAATAATAATAATAATAACACTTGGCTAAAAGTTGTTAAAAACGTGTGTAAAGATTTTTTTATTCCCACTCCTTATTTCTAACAAAAACCCAATCCAAAACCCTAATTGTAGATTGTTTAAAGATTTTAAATTAATTTCCCTTTTCCTTAAATGTTAAAATCATCATCATCATAAATAATCATGTTATTTTTTCGAAAAACATTGAGGCGTATGATTTATATTAATTCTTATACTTAGAAATATGTTAAATTTTATTACCACAAAATCCCTTCAAAAAGTTTGATTTATTCTTTTTTAATGAAATTTTCTTTAACAAAAAAGAAAATAAAATAAAATTTACATAAAATTTTAGAGTTAACAGAAAAGAATTTGTTTATTAGTCTGAAAAAGAGCATGTGTTTCATAATAAAAGATGATGAACAAAAATTAGATAAAACAAAGTAGAAGTCTATGAAAAAAGTGTTTATAATCAGCTTAAGGAAACTTTTTTTCCCAATTTTTTCAGTTAAATACAATGAAAAGTTTATGAAGGTATTAAAAGCCTACGAAAAGCCACACTGAAATAAAATGTAAAGGATAAAAATATTTGGGAAAATTTCTTTAGGAAAATTTATTTAAGTTTCCTTTTATTGTTGAAGAATTTAATATTCTTTAACTAGAAAAAGGAAGGAGAAAATTAAGTGAATGTGTGATAGAGTAAAGTTTTTCATTTATCTTTAAATGACCTTCAATTTAAGAGAAATGTAAGATAGCAGTAGTATCAATGGCATTAGCTGTCAACAACTTAATTTATAACATTTTCCAATGACCTTTTACTATTTACTGTGCAAAAGGGACATGCTCAAATGCACTAGTTGTTGCACAATGGGGGAAGAAGCTTAGTATCTTGGAAATATACTAAGGCTAACTGAAGCTTAAAAACTACATTTTTAGTTATTTATAACGTCTCAAATCTCCTTTAGAGAACATACGTTTAGATGTATATGTAAAAGTTTTGCAAAACAGTATTCACTTTGCTATTATTTCATGCTTTCTGAGGAGGCTAAATAGCGCCTTCTGTACACTCACACTCTTATGCATAAAAATACTTACATAAAAATCAACCATGAAAATAATTCTTATGTGAAGTAAGATTTATTTGGGCAGGCTTGATAAGCCAGAGACTGCTTCCTGTGAAAATATTGTGAAATTCTGGCCTACAAACATAGAAACATAACTGAAAATCAATACGCAGAATTAGTAAAATTTAATGTCTCATTTAGAAGTTATCTCGTGGGGAGTTATATCGTGTCGCCTGTTTTGGAGCCTTCAAAGAAAATACAGGAAACATCATGTGGTAGTATATACGTTTAGGAGAAATTCGATAATATCACCAGAAAAATCTAGATGGCGCTGTTTATATCATATTAATTTAAGCATTAACCTAAAGTTATTAATAGAAAAAATTATATGACCATGGAAGTTGATTGCAATTAAACCTGCTTGAAATGCTGTTGAACCTGCACAGACCAACAAATATCTGACAATGTTCGATAGAAGATCTAGAATAGTGCAAGCTTGCATCTAAGTGTGGTAACGGGGAAAATGTATAAATGGAACTTTAATTAAATTTATATATGTAATCTATAGTATTCCTTAGATTTTAATGAAACTATTTTAAAAATTCTCCCTTATTGTTAAAATAAAATTGAAATTGTTCTATTTCATGTCATTGTACACAAACATTCATATTCACGAGTCTCACTCATTGCTTAAACCATAGTAACTACAAGAAAAGTGGAAAAAAATACTAAAGGAAACTGAAAATTGCATCAAATAGAGAAAAGGAAAAGAACATATATTTGAAACAAAATATTGCAAATAAAATATTAGAAAAGTATGAAACAGATTTTGAAATTTATTGCTGCTATTAAATGCACTTGCAGCTTCTTTTTTTTCTATTATTTTCTCATACGAAATCATTTTGCACAGAGATACTTTTTATTTTCCAATCTATTGATACAAGGACTTTAATATCACATATATATCTGTATATCTTTGATTTTTTCTTGGGAACTGGATAAAGTTCCA
>PYHX02000495.1:20146390-20153024 GCA_004302925.2 Cochliomyia hominivorax
ACATATATAAATATATGAATAAAATGCAGAAGCGTATTGAAATGTTTATTGGGGTAGGAGACTATAAATAAAAATTGGTTTGCATCAATTTAATTTTATCTTTTAAAATAAAATAAAAAAATTTTAATTAAAAATTCAAATTTTCATTAAAACAAAATTTTTACTAAAAATGCAAATTTTCAATTAAAAATTAAAAACAATCATTAAAAGTTTAAACTTTTTAAAACTTAAATTTTTATTAAAAATTAAAATTTTTAAGACAAATCAAAATTTTCATTAAAAATTTACATTTCTACTAAAAATAAATTTTTTTTCCGCAAATTTAAATTTTCGTTAGAACTGCAAATTTTCCTAAAAATACAAGTTTTTACTAAAAATTCATATTTTTATTAAAAATTGAAACAAAAAAATCATTAAAAAGTCTAACTTCAAGAAAATGCTTGTATGTGTCAAGTTTCCATTTGAAATAAAAAATAGAAGATTTCATTAGTTTAAACTCCGATTCCAAAAGGTTTCAAATTTGTAAAAAAATATATAAAAGAGTAATATCTTAATTAGAGGCAATATTAATGAAATAAGTTATAATATGGGAGCGTTACAAAAATATGGACCGATATTTATTAATCTTGTTTAATATATTTAAGAAGTTAAACATGTAACAAATTTCAATAAAATGAGCAAGTTTAAACCCCTACTCCAAATGGGTCCTTATGTGGGCGCTATTTTAAATAATGGCCTCAATAGGCCTGATTTAACTTAGATGCTGGAGCATTTTTTTAAACATAAAAAAATAAGCAGCTATAATGAAAAGGGAGTCTCCAAGGAAAACTAAATGTGTTTCTATAAATAGCTAAAAATACACTCACCAAAATAATTTTATATTGTTTCAAAATGTTATAGTGTGCTGGGAAAATAGTCTTAGTTAAAAGTCTGCTATCGAGAAATACTTCGCCAATTTAAAAAGGATGCTTTCTAAGAGAGATTATACTTAAAAATTTTGTATGCTGTAATTATCGCAAGTCGTGTGGAAGAAATGTGCTTTGGAGAATATTTGCAATAATATGAAAAGGAATGAAATTCTTTTACAAATTATCTTAACAAAATCGATAGTTTATAAACTCGTACATAGATTTTTAACAAGTTCACACGTAATCGAAAAGCCCTTTTCAATATTTCAATTTATAAATTTAAACTAATGTTGACAATTTTAAACAACTAAAGTACTTAAGTAAAACCCTCCTCAATTATCCTTTAAAAATATTCCTTTTTTCTGTCAAATGTTTAAATTTATTAAACAAATGAAAAAAAAATATAAAAAATTAGAAACGTCTACTCACAAAATTTAATAGTTTTCTTATTTATTTTCCCACTTTTTTCGTAAAAAGTTGAAATTGTCACTCACCTAAAAAGAAATAAAAAATACAAAAATCAAATTAGTGAAAAAATTAATTATTGAATCTAATTTAAAATACTAAATACTTTTAATCAAATTTCTTACTCTTCCTTAAACTACGCCTTTGCATATGCAACATAACATTATTGTTATCATATTTTTTATTTAGATTTTTTGTTATTGTTCTTTTTTAATATTTATTCCCTACACACCCGTAGGTGGTTGGGGTATTTGCGTTTGTGCAAATACGGTATCTACGTTTAATAATATTCTAAATATAAGCCAAAATCGATGTACGAAATTTTACGAGATTCGGTCCATAATTTCTCCGAGCTCCCATATATTTCCTCCTTTTAAAACGTGCGAATCCTACATAAATATTTAAACCATAATTTACTGCACTCTTAAGCAGAAATTGGATAATATATTTGAAAGAGTGTCATTCAAAAAGTTTTGGTAGTTACCGCAAATCACCAACAATATGGTGTAGAGTATTAAATAGTCGGGCTTGGCCGACTATAAATTTATCTTTGTTTCTTTTTTTTTTTTTTGTTATTCAAAGTAGGAGGGTTCTATAAGTAACATAAATTTTATTATAGTTTGTTCAGTGTAATGGAAGTGATAACAGCAGCATCATGCTGATGCACATAACAATCTACTGTAATAGACAACATTTAAACTTACTCACACACACACATTTATATTCAATTACTAACACATATAAATATACATAAAATAGCTTATGCAAGACTGAAAAAGGAATGTGTTTTAAATAAAAAAATTGAACTTTGAAAATAACTAGTAATAAATAAATAGATATGTAGATGTGTATGTTGTTTAAGTTATTTTAGATATTTATAATAGAAAATGCTGAGATATATAGATACGAGATATGTATGTTTATGTAGAGAAAAGATAAAAAGCAAAGTGATTGTAGTTGTAAAAAGCAGTATGTTGATATACAGTATTTTGATGTTTTAGATTTTCTTTTATTAAATTTATAAAATAATAAAAAAAAACTAATAAAAATATTTTACATGTTTGCTTTCTTTGTTATGCATATTTTTCTTTTATTTTGTTATTTTTTTTTACTTTCTGTTAGAAGAAGAACATGGAAGAAATACCAAAAATAAAATATTTTATGTTAAAAGTTGAAAAGAAAGTATACATTTTATGACCATCTGTCGATATACAAGGGTATGTTAATATATGTGTAAGACTGAGTTGTGTTAGTAATAATAGCAGCACTGGTGATATTGCATTAGTAATCAAAATGCTTCTTCATGTGTAAAAATAAATATTTATTTATGAAAGTTTTACTTCAACAAAAGTAATTTCGAAAAACTTGATAAGAGATGTAACTTTTCGATCATTATTTGCGACACATCGGAAATCATATGTACTTTCAAAAATGTCTAACATTATTGGTAACAATAAAATGCGTTGCATACTTTTGCGAAAAAATCAAACTGTGAAAATGTTGAATAGGTTTTATTTGCAATTTTAATTTTCAAGTAAAAATTTTCTTAGTCAACCTTTCTTAATAAAAATTGATACATAAATAGATTTCTTGCTACATATCACTCCAACCGATATTGGGAAGCAAACATTTCTAGTATCAAAAATTTAAGAACACGTCTCGGGATCTCAGTGCATGAATTTATTCCTTCTTAAATTACGATAATTGTTCGAAAACATTTATTTTTTCACGTATTGAAATTAAAAACCAATTTTTTATTGAAATAATTCGATTTTCTTATCATCTCCTGTTTTTAGAAAATAAAATGATTTATTCTAGTGTTTATTTTAATAACTTTTACTAACATTCCATTTGCCACTGTACTTAACCCTCACATTATTTTATATAAATGTACGTATCTCTATCCATATACTCTATACTTTGGTTACCTATTGAAGCATAACAAACAATATAGTGAAACGGTTCTTTATAACAATGACCAACATTTAATGGTTGGTTATCAATTGAGGCCAAATGAACTTATAAACCTATGACTCTATTCGGTACTAAAAAAGGACTAAATTACCAAAACACAATCACCATCATCATCATCACTACCACTAATACCAACATAATTTTCATGTTAAATACTGAAAAGTGAACTGTGAAAATAGGAAGAAAATTTTTTTCTGCCAATGAAGAGATTTTTGTAGTGAATGAATGTGAGAATGAATGTATAAGTGAATGTATTTTATTAGCAACCATTCATTTTCATTCATAAAATTACTCATTTAAACCAACATTTAGTTGCATAGTTCTCTCCTTCCTTCCTGCCTGCCTCTAATGTATTTTTAGTTATTTTTATACCCTTCACCACCACAGCTGGTGAAGAGAATATATTAACTTTGTCATTCCATGTGTTACGCTAAAGTACAACCATCTCAGACTCCATAATGTTTATATACATGAATCAAAACAAAATCTGAGTCGATTAAGTTATATCAGTCTGTCTGCCTGTCTATTGAATCAAAACAGTAAATGAAATTTTGTCTGATTATTTGCTACAGTTTTGAGAATTTTCATGTTTGAAACCAGAAATATCGGTTAGGTATATTTAGAGATATGGACTGACATCTGGAGCAAACTCTAAATTAAAAAAATCGTAAAATTGTCAATTATAAAGCGACAAATTAAAATTTTGCCGTAATCATAAGGTTTAAGCATTTTTGTCAAATTTGACGACTTTATGAAACCAAAACGACATTTTGTTGATTTGACAATTTATGACTTAAATTTGACGATTTTTCACAAATATAAAATTTTGAATTTGTATAATCCATTACCAAAACTGGACGAAATTTAAAAAAAATATATTTTGAGAAAATAACTTCAATACGGTTTCTATGTTAATTAATCTTAAAGACTAAAAAAGAAGAACAGGATCTTTTGAACTCTACTGTGGCATTTTGTTCCCCAAGAATTTTACAGAGTATTTTCAATGTGTTTATGGGAGATACCAAGCTAAACTATTTAAAAGAATTCAAAATTGTATATCAACGTTATGAAATGAAGACAAACTTCTTCAAATTATTTTGTTGTAGTAAAAATAGGTACACATTTTTTGTTACAATTGTTAAAATGTAAACGTTTTTTGGAAAAGAAATTTGTTCATAAGTCATTTTTATGTTGATGATTTTTTGACGATTTTGAAAATTAAATTTTGGACGATTTTATCTCTCAAAATTTTTTCAAAATCGGTTCGGTAGAAAAAAAAATATATAACTTATTTTAGACTCTTTAAGTGTTTTATTTAATATTTAAAGAAAGTTTATATATTATTCACGTGTGTGAGTCTATATGTAAGTGTGTATGTACGAAACATTACGTATTTACTTCATACGCATTTGCGATGTAGGGTATTGAAGATTCGCAATTGCCGAATATAGCATTCTTACTTATTTTCTTTCATTTTTATATTCTTTTTGTGTATTTGATTCATTTATTCAGTTCATCATTCTGACACTAGTCAGTTGCCATTGATTCCATCATTCAATCATTTATAATTTTCATACTTTTATGTTGTTGCTGTTCTTTTCTTTTTCTCTCACTTATTTTCTAAATATATATTTAGCTGATGACATTTTGATAATCCTCTAAATGATGTTGGTAATGAGATGTCAATAAAATCCGTATTATTAGATTTTTCTTTTCCTCTCAAATTATAATTTAGTTTTCTTCACTAATAATAAGTATCTTATAGAAAACACATACGTGTATAATTTACTATTACATAAATACTACATGTATTTATTATTGCTGTTATTATAACAGCAGTTGTCATTTTCTAGAGATAGATGTGTGAATTATTGTGAATCTATGTATTTCTCTGAAAATTACTTATTATTACTTAGAATTTATAAGTGTGTGAGTCAAGGGATTTTCATGTATGTGTTTGCGATAAATCCTTTACTAATGGAATTGTAAGAATTTAAGCACAATTGCTGAATATTTTATAATGAAAATTTATATTCTTTGTTGTTGTTTTTCTGATAGACAAACTTTAGTTTAATGTGAATATAACTTTTGGAGAAGAAAAATGGTTTAATTTAAATTATTATTCAATTTCTTTATAAAATGGGAAACAATATAAAACATATATGATAAATTTAGGTGTACAGAATTTTATATACCCTCCACCGGTAATAGTATGATACAAAAACCTATATATGCTTCATAAATTCAAGAACTATCAATTAGAAATTAATTATATGGTTCCAAAAAAAAAACAATTTTTTCAAAATTAATATTATTATCTGATAAGTCGGTGATAAAAACTAAAACTTTAGAATATTTCACTTAAAATTTACGAAAGAAGACGAAAATTTTAGTGTTATGGGAAAGACTGATCGAATTTGGAAAACCTTAACACTTCCAAATTTATGGTTTCTAAACATACAATATTTTAAAACAAGTAAGAGTGCTATATTCGGTTATGGCGAATTTTCAATACCCTCCACCACAAATACATGTGTAGCAAATACATTACTTTTCGTATAAACACACTCACATATACCCTCACACACATTATATAATATATAAAATTTTCTCAAATATAATACAGGAACACTTTAAGAGTCATAATATCAGTTATATTTTTAGCAATAACTTCTTTCTTTTTAATCGATTTTGATAAATTTTGGAATAATAAAGCAACTAAATGTTGTACCGGAATAATTGACACTTTTACGAAAGTTCATCGCTTGAAATTGCCTCTTTATCTTTTAATATACTGAACCGATTTTGCTAGTTTAAAAAGAAAACTTCTCAGGGTCATAAAATGATTCATTTCAAGCGTTACACACGGAATGAAAAAGGTAAAATATACTTTTCTTACATAGCTGCCATACAAATGTCCTCCTCATGTCACTCATACAAGACACGTGATCAAAAGCCACTAGAAAATCAAATTTTGCAAAGCTCGCTCAAAATTTTTCGTATTTACCATTTACATTCCATAAAATTGGGTATTGTATTACAGTATCGGACTTAACCAACTTTAACTATCCTATTTGTTACAATAGTCTAATCTATGGACTTAGTTTTCTCATTCCAAATATGCTTTTGATTCAAATCTTGAACTTTCCTGCATTTCACTATAACTTAAATTTCTTTTATAATATAATTTGTACGACATTTTACTTTTAGACATTCCAAAAATTACCAAAATATCCGTATATCGATTTTCACTCAATTGGATCACATATCTTAATTTTGCGTTTTTT
>PYHX02000495.1:20153124-20160624 GCA_004302925.2 Cochliomyia hominivorax
AAATTAAAATTAAAAAAGACGAAATTTGTGAAAGAATAAAAAAAGAGGAAATTTTTGTTCTTTGAAAAATTAAAAAAAAATAAGAAAACGAAAAAAATCCAGTGTATGACGACTGTCATTAATACACCAGAGTCTTTTGGCACAAGTGTTTAAATATGTTTTCTTCTTTTTTCCCACTTTCTCTCTCATGACATTAATACATATTTTATTACATTTTATGTATATCCTTTATTCATGGTCACAAGAGTTCCCTTACAAATGTATTCAATTATAACAATCATACGCCTCAGTGTTTTTCAATATCGAATTCACGCATTTGACCAACAAAATAAAAAGATTTTATATTTATTGTGATATTTGTTATTCATATGCTCTGATTAGTTTACAATATTTGTTTTAGAAATTAAGTTTTTTTTTTTAATTTTAATATTTAGATATAATAACAATATTGTACAAATTTCTGAAAAACAAGCTTAAATACATAAAAAATATAAAATATTGTATAAACAAAAATATTTGTTAAAAATATTGTTTAATTTTTTCAAATTTTCGACTTTTATATAAATCTTATTCAAATTCTGGTTATTGTTTTTAATAAAAAATAAATAAATATAGAGTATCTGTTAATAACGCTGTGTTACGGCGAAAAGCACATGTATCGATTCCACGTTCAGTATACAATACAAGATTTTATTTCACATACAAAGTTTAAAATTGTATTATTTACTGATGAAAACTTGATTTGTTACGAACTTTATTATTTCTTAAAGTTTTATAAAGAAATCTTAGCAAGCAAAGCTGGAATCGTATTTGAATTATCCTAAAATATACCAAAAAAGTGTTTTTGTCGGACGTCCCATAGTGATTCGTTTAATGGACAAAAATACTTAAGCAATCAGAATGAATTGAAATTTGGTTTAATGATAGTTTATAATATCAAATTTTAAAATACAAGTCCAAAAAATTTAAGTTCTATAGCATCCGCCAGAGAGTGCTTAAATCATGTTATATTTGAAAAATATGACTTAAAAAATATCATATTTATGAAGACAAAATTTCTTTCCTAAAATGTATTATGTTGTTTTTTAGAATCGCAGAACAGCTGTCAGTTTTAGAAAAAAAGACAATTTCTTATAAACGTAATATTTTCTTACAAAATTAAAATCTCATATGCAAATTTAACAAATACTGAATATTTAACACGGATAAAAATGCAAAACATGTATTTTTAATTTTTAATCTTTTTAATAACATATCTGACGATAATGATATATTTTAATGATTTCGATGAATATTAATTAAATATAATTTTGTTGTTATGCTTAGTATTATTAAAACTAAAGAAAAGCCATATATGTATACATTATATATACTCCCATAACTACAAATATAAACACAATTTGTGAGGAAAAGTAATAACTAAATAACTTTTGATGTACTTAGCCAAATTGAATAGATTGATAGGATGAAATAGCTCACAAAAAGGAAATTATAAAAATGCATTATTTTACAAAAGAAACTTTTTTTGAATGATTTAATATGTCCAAATAAGAACATTATCTTTCTTCCAATATTAAATAAAAATATATTAAAGTTATTACAGATTTTTCCATTCATAATTGTGGACAATATTTTTGATTATGACTTTAGGATATATGTAGGGTATCTGAATTATTGAACTAAATTTTTTTCAAAATTTCCTTGTTTCTAAACTATTCCAATATAAAGTTGTGTTCTTGTTTTTAGATCTCTGGAATAAATAACCTTCTTTTACCGATTTTGTATGGGAACGAATCAATGTGCGGCCTTTCAAATGAGAGGGAGATCATTTAATTAAAAGTAATAATTTTTAAACATGATTAATACGGAATAAGGTTTTTGAAATATTTCTAATTCCCTAATTCGTGGACGTTAAATTAATGTCTATCTTTTATCTTTAAAGCCAAGTGATCGGTTCAATTACAAAAGTTATAGACTAAATATTTAGATTTATCACAAAACTCTACAAAAATGTTTATTAAATTTTGTAATAAGTACTTAGCGAATTTAAAGCTGTTTAATATCCGTAGTTATGTCAATTTATTTGTGTTTTGGTTCTTATTTTAAACATGAAAGATTTATATATTATTTACGTTCTAGAAACATATTTTTTATTATTTTATTTTTTTTTTCTATGAAATATTCAAGTTAATACAATTTCAAAAGGACTTTTATTTTCTTGCTAAATGACACTTTCATTTGATGTAAGTAAATAAATGTTAATATTGCAAAAAAGGATGAAAATAGAAATGCAGTACTTACACTTCAGACAAAATTGATAGGAAAATCATTTTGCTAAAAAACAAAATGAATATAAAAAATTTATTTAAAGATTTATAAGGAATTTAAGATAAATTTTTGAAAAATAGGAAATTTATATTATTTTAGCGAAAAATTTACTTAAATTATACCGAAATATTCTTAGCAAAATTGAAAGTATTCAATTTTTTTTTTTTTTTAAATAATTTTTTTTTTTTTTTTTTTTTTGAAAGGTTTAATATTGTGTGTTGATGAAAAGCACCACCTAAGGAGTGATATCGAAAATTCTTTAACATACATATATTTTAAGGAAAAAAGGAAAATTTTTTGACTTAGAGTTTTCACTTTTATTGAAGCCTTTATTGCAATTAATATAAAAAATAAAAACTTTTATAGATTAGTGGTGATCTTTTGAGACTTTTCGGGAATTTCTTTATTAATAATTTTATATTGGTTTCTGCCACTTTGATCGAACATGTAGTACATCAACTTAAAAAATCTACCATATTTTTGTTCATCCTTTTTATGATCTACGAACACAGCCCAAGTCAGAGCAAAAATAAGTGAACACATTATAAGGTCATATGAATGAAAGCAGCCTTTTTGTGAACATTCCTTTTGTCACAACTCCATGTTGTTTGTTTTACCAAGATTTTTTTGGAAAATTTTGACTGCTTTTGGGTCATAAACTTTTTTCAACATTCGCTCTATTAAATGTCTGACCAGGAAGTTAAGAAAAAAGTGCTAGAACATATGTTTCTTCATTAATTATACATTAAAAATATTTTTTAAGAGAACTTGACTTCAATTTCCGTTTTCAGTTTTGACCGAGCACTGAGTTAAAACGCTTGCTTTCCCATCGAATGTGCTAGGAACTCTTCTAAAAATCTTCTTTATTTTCTTTGCTTTTTAAACATCATGTAGACCATTCTTTCTATCTAAACTAGGTTTTCTATCATCGGACCGATTTTCCTGGTACTGTTAATAACATTCGAAACAGTTTTACGGCAGATCTATGAATGTTTGGCCAACTTGTTGTAGGAACAAATTGGGTTTTGATAAAGGTATTTAATAATTTTAATATGCATTAGTACAGTGTAATAATATCTCCATGTGTCTGATATTTAACATAATAACTAACATATTTCCCAAAAGCAACTTGGTCAAAACAAATAATAATAATAATAATAATAATAATAATAATAATAATAATAATAATAACACTTGGCTAAAAGTTGTTAAAAACGTGTGTAAAGATTTTTTTATTCCCACTCCTTATTTCTAACAAAAACCCAATCCAAAACCCTAATTGTAGATTGTTTAAAGATTTTAAATTAATTTCCCTTTTCCTTAAATGTTAAAATCATCATCATCATAAATAATCATGTTATTTTTCGAAAAACATTGAGGCGTATGATTTATATTAATTCTTATACTTAGAAATATGTTAAATTTTATTACCACAAAATCCCTTCAAAAAGTTTGATTTATTCTTTTTTAATGAAATTTTCTTTAACAAAAAGAAAATAAAATAAAATTTACATAAAATTTTAGAGTTAACAGAAAAGAATTTGTTTATTAGTCTGAAAAAGAGCATGTGTTTCATAATAAAGATGATGAACAAAAATTAGATAAAACAAAGTAGAAGTCTATGAAAAAAGTGTTTATAATCAGCTTAAGGAAACTTTTTTCCCAATTTTTTCAGTTAAATACAATGAAAAGTTTATGAAGGTATTAAAAGCCTACGAAAAGCCACACTGAAATAAAATGTAAAGGATAAAAAATATTTGGGAAAATTTCTTTAGGAAAATTTATTTAAGTTTCCTTTTATTGTTGAAGAATTTAATATTCTTTAACTAGAAAAAGGAAGGAGAAAATTAAGTGAATGTGTGATAGAGTAAAGTTTTTCATTTATCTTTAAATGACCTTCAATTTAAGAGAAATGTAAGATAGCAGTAGTATCAATGGCATTAGCTGTCAACAACTTAATTTATAACATTTTCCAATGACCTTTTACTATTTACTGTGCAAAAGGGACATGCTCAAATGCACTAGTTGTTGCACAATGGGGGAAGAAGCTTAGTATCTTGGAAATATACTAAGGCTAACTGAAGCTTAAAAACTACATTTTTAGTTATTTATAACGTCTCAAATCTCCTTTAGAGAACATACGTTTAGATGTATATGTAAAAGTTTTGCAAAACAGTATTCACTTTGCTATTATTTCATGCTTTCTGAGGAGGCTAAATAGCGCCTTCTGTACACTCACACTCTTATGCATAAAAATACTTACATAAAAATCAACCATGAAAATAATTCTTATGTGAAGTAAGATTTATTTGGGCAGGCTTGATAAGCCAGAGACTGCTTCCTGTGAAAATATTGTGAAATTCTGGCCTACAAACATAGAAACATAACTGAAAATCAATACGCAGAATTAGTAAAATTTAATGTCTCATTTAGAAGTTATCTCGTGGGGAGTTATATCGTGTCGCCTGTTTTGGAGCCTTCAAAGAAAATACAGGAAACATCATGTGGTAGTATATACGTTTAGGAGAAATTCGATAATATCACCAGAAAAATCTAGATGGCGCTGTTTATATCATATTAATTTAAGCATTAACCTAAAGTTATTAATAGAAAAAATTATATGACCATGGAAGTTGATTGCAATTAAACCTGCTTGAAATGCTGTTGAACCTGCACAGACCAACAAATATCTGACAATGTTCGATAGAAGATCTAGAATAGTGCAAGCTTGCATCTAAGTGTGGTAACGGGGAAAATGTATAAATGGAACTTTAATTAAATTTATATATGTAATCTATAGTATTCCTTAGATTTTAATGAAACTATTTTAAAAATTCTCCCTTATTGTTAAAATAAAATTGAAATTGTTCTATTTCATGTCATTGTACACAAACATTCATATTCACGAGTCTCACTCATTGCTTAAACCATAGTAACTACAAGAAAAGTGGAAAAAATACTAAAGGAAACTGAAAATTGCATCAAATAGAGAAAAGGAAAAGAACATATATTTGAAACAAAATATTGCAAATAAAATATTAGAAAAGTATGAAACAGATTTTGAAATTTATTGCTGCTATTAAATGCACTTGCAGCTTCTTTTTTTTCTATTATTTTCTCATACGAAATCATTTTGCACAGAGATACTTTTTATTTTCCAATCTATTGATACAAGGACTTTAATATCACATATATATCTGTATATCTTTGATTTTTTCTTGGGAACTGGATAAAGTTCCAAACACATAAACACAATTTCTAATGAAACATAGAAATCACTATGGAAATTGTTTCATTAGAATTTTTGATTTTCAAATCTAAAATTCGATAAGAAAAAAGAATAAAAAATCAGGATAAAATAAAAATTGGTAATGAATATTTGACAATTCTTTTTAAGCAAAGAGAAAAACTCTTAAACAATTTCAAAATTTATGAATTTAATAGAATTCAATTAGATCAAATATTAAATTAATTCTTTTAAATTTTCTTTCTTTTAACTTTTCTTAATATGAAATTATTAAGTAAATAATTTAATCATTTAATTGCAATTCCATTTGAGATTAAGAAAAGTATCTTTTAGTAAAACTATATGCAGATATAATATAATAAACTACTTATCTAAATTGTATAAATGCTAAAGATATAAATTTTCTAACAATTATCTTTCCAATTAATCTTAACTCAAATATATTTGTATATTTATCTACACTAATGCATATTCCTGTAAATGCAAAATTAAATAACAAAGTATTTATTGGGCAAATAATATTTTTATTACAATGTATATATATTTCATCAAATCAAAATCTGAGTCGATTAAGCTATGTCCGTGTGTCTGCCAGTCAGTTAGTTTGTTCGTCTGCCTGCTTTTGGCACGCTTGTCAATTGACAGAGCTCAATAAAATTAGGTCTGACTATTTGTTATACTCTTGAGAAGTTTTCTCTTTAAAACCAGAGAAATCGGTTTAGTTTTTTTAGTGATATAGACCGGTATCTATGTTCTAGAAAAGATTAAGATGCATATACTTCATTGCCATGCCATTAATTATTTAAATCGATTCTGCAGACAAAAAGTTATAGTTAAAAATGTTACCAATTTTATGAGTCATTAGGTGTTACTTAATATGTCTGTAAGTACATGTGTGAGTGTGTATGTACGAAACATAACGAATTTCTCCTCACACATTTGTAGTGGAGGATACTGAAGATTCGGTATAGCCGAATTTAGCATTCTTGCTTTTTTAATGAATTTTAAAGTTTTACTATCATCCTATAAATGCACATAAGTTTATCAGTCTCTATAAAATATTAAGAGTGGATCAATATTTCCTCATTATGAATTACCTCAAACCTACGGTCTTTGATTCCACTAATTTTTTAGAAAGCCTAGAATCGATTACTTTACATAATTGCTTAATTTTAGCTCTGCCAAAGTCATAATGCTTTCGTTTTGAACATTATTTAAGTAAACTTATTGTGTCATGTATCCCCACAATTTTCCAATTGGGTTATACTTCAAGACGGCCCATAGTGATTCGTTTCTATAGGAAAAAATACATAAATTTGGAGGTTTCATCCCAGAGTTCTGAAAACTTGCACACAGCTATTTATTAGAATGATTAAGTAAAATATCATTTTGAGGAAATTCAATCCAAGTATCCTCACATATATTTTGAAGTTAAAATCTAAAATATTGTTGTAATTATGACTTTAGAAATTGTGTGTTTTGTGAAATTTGTGTATAAGAATTTAATTTTGTAGGAAAATATTAGGTTTAAAAATCGTTTTTCTCAAATTAAGCAAAAAACCGGCAGCTGTTCTCTTTTGATATTTTACCTTTATGAATGCACAACTTTAGAAAATTTCATTAAATGTAAAAAAATGTTGCCTGTGTTAAATATAAATATTTCTGTGTTTTGTTAATATTTTTGAATAATCTTTCAGGTATTTTTGATCAAATGCTGCCCAAAACGTAACACTTCAACCGCCGAATTCACGTGCTGATATCCGAAAATCGGTCGATCATAAATTGAGCCAATAACATGAGTATGAGTCAAGACCTTCTTATATTATATTATATTATATTATATTATATTATATTATATTATATTATATTATATTATATTATATTATATTATATTATATTATATTATATTATATTATATTATATTA
>PYHX02000495.1:20163124-20306588 GCA_004302925.2 Cochliomyia hominivorax
TAAAATAGTTTTTGTAATTCAAGTCTAAAACGTTTTCGAGTGTATTATTTAAATTTAAAAACGTGTTGTTGAAAAAGTGAATGAAATAGAAGAACAAAAAAATATATGAAATTTATTCTAGAGATTCGTATTAACGATAATAAAAACAGAAATCTATGCACCTCTATTATTTCAAAATGAAATAGTTTAATAAAAAATAATGAAATATTTATTTTTATAAAATCTATATTTTTATAGAAAAAAAAAATCAAATTCTATGGAGATGAGATACTTTTTTTTTTTCAAAATTTATGTAAATTTTGTCGTTTTTGTTGTTTGTTATTGCATTTAGGGAATAAAATATTTACTGACACATACAAGTTTATGGTGGCATATATACATGAACATATATAAATATATGAATAAAATGCAGAAGCGTATTGAAATGTTATTGGGGTAGAAGACTATAAATAAAAATTGCTTTGCATCAATTTAATTTTATCTTTTTAAAATAAAATATAATAATCAATTATTTTTGAAAATAAGTTATTTCAAAAATTTTAATTAAAAATTCAAATTTTCATTAAAAACAAAATTTTTATAAAAAATGCAAACTTTCAATAAAAAATTAAAACAATCATTAAAGGTTTAAACTTTTTCCAAACTTAAATTCTTATTAAAATTAAAATTTTTTTATTTCTACTAAAAATAAAACTTTTTTCCGCAAATTTAAATTTTGTTAGAAGTGCAAATTTGCAATTTTTATTAAAAATTGAAACAAAAAAAAAGAAACAAAATTCAGTAAAAAGTCAAACTTCAAGAAAAGGCTTGTATGTATCAAGTTTCCATTAAAAATTCAAATAGAAGGTTTCATTAGTTTAAACTCCGATTCCAAAAGGTTTCAAATTTGTAAAAAATATATAAAAAGTAATATCTTAATTAGAGGCAATATTAATGAAATAAGTTATAATATGGGAGCGTTACAAAAATATGGACCGATATTTATTAATCTTGTTTAATATATTTAAGAAGTTAAACATGTAACAAATTTCAATAAAATGAGCAAGTTTAAACCCCTACTCCAAATGGGTCCTTATGTGGGCGCTATTTTAAATAATGGCCTCAATAGGCCTGATTTAACTAGATGCTGGAGCATTTTTTTAAACATAAAAAAATAAGCAGCTATAATGAAAAGGGAGTCTCCAAGGAAAACTAAATGTGTTTCTATAAATAGCTAAAAATACACTCACCAAAATAATTTTATATTGTTTCAAAATGTTATAGTGTGCTGGGAAAATAGTCTTAGTTAAAAGTCTGCTATCGAGAAATACTTCGCCAATTTAAAAAGGATGCTTTCTAAGAGAGATTATACTTAAAAATTTTGTATGCTGTAATTATCGCAAGTCGTGTGGAAGAAATGTGCTTTGGAGAATATTTGCAATAATATGAAAGGAATGAAATTCTTTTACAAATTATCTTAACAAAATCGATAGTTTATAACCTCGTACATAGATTTTTGACAAGTTCACACGTAATCGAAAAGCCCTTTTCAATATTTCAATTTATAAAATTTAAACTAATGTTGACAATTTTAAACAACTAAAGTACTTAAGTAAAACCCTCCTCAATTATCCTTTAAAATATTCCTTTTTTCTGTCAAATGTTTAAATTTATTAAACAAATGAAAAAAAAATATAAAAAATTAGAAACGTCTACTCACAAAATTTAATAGTTTTCTTATTTATTTTCCCACTTTTTTCGTAAAAAGTTGAAATTGTCACTCACCTAAAAAGAAATAAAAAATACAAAAATCAAATTAGTGAAAAAATTAATTATTGAATCTAATTTAAAATACTAAATACTTTTAATCAAATTTCTTACTCTTCCTTAAACTACGCCTTTGCATATGCAACATAACATTATTGTTATCATATTTTTTATTTAGATTTTTTGTTATTGTTCTTTTTTTTAATATTTATTCCCTACACACCTGTAGGTGGTTGGGGTATTTGCGTTTGTGCAGAAGTTTATAACGGGCAGTATCTACGATATCTACGTTTAATAATATTCTGAAATGTTGTGCCAAATTATACGAGGTCCCTTCTACCATCCATTATTTCTCATATGTCTCATACAACCTCCATTAAAAATCTCACTTTGATGGTCTTAAACTTCATATATACGTTGGTATTGTGATAAGAATTGGTCAATCTAAGATAAATATAAGACAAAATCGATGTACGAAATTTTTACGAGAATTAAAACGCGCGAATCCTACGAAAATATTTAAACCATAATTTACTGCACTCTTAAGCAAAAATTGGATAATATATTTGAAACAGTGTCATTCAAAAAGTTTTGGTAGCTACCGCAAATCACCAACAATATGCTCTAGAGTATTAAATAGTCGGGCTTGGCCGACTATAAATTTATCTTTGTTTCTTTTTTTTTTTTTGTTATTCAAAGTAGGAGGGTTCTATAAGTAACATAAATTTTATTATAGTTTGTTCAGTGTAATGGAAGTGATAACAGCAGCATCATGCTGATGCACATAACAATCTACTGTAATAGACAACATTTAAACTTACTCACACACACACATTTATATTCAATTACTAACACATATAAATATACATAAAATAGCTTATGCAAGACTGAAAAAGGAATGTGTTTTAAATAAAAAAATTGAACTTTGAAAATAACTAGTAATAAATAAATAGATATGTAGATGTGTATGTTGTTTAAGTTATTTTTAGATATTTATAATAGAAAATGCTGAGATATATAGATACGAGATATGTATGTTTATGTAGAGAAAAGATAAAAAGCAAAGTGATTGTAGTTGTAAAAAGCAGTATGTTGATATACAGTATTTTGATGTTTTAGATTTTCTTTTATTAAATTTATAAAATAATAAAAAAAAACTAATAAAAATATTTTACATGTTTGCTTTCTTTGTTATGCATATTTTTCTTTTATTTTGTTATTTTTTTTTTACTTTCTGTTAGAAGAAGAACATGGAAGAAATACCAAAAATAAAATATTTTATGTTAAAAGTTGAAAAGAAAGTATACATTTTATGACCATCTGTCGATATACAAGGGTATGTTAATATATGTGTAAGACTGAGTTGTGTTAGTAATAATAGCAGCACTGGTGATATTGCATTAGCAATCAAAATGCTGCTTCATGTGTAAAAATAAATATTTATTTATGAAAGTTTTACTTCAACAAAGTAAGTTCGAAAAACTTGATAAGAGATGTAACTTTTCGATCATTTTTTGCGACACATCGGAAATCATATGTACTTTCAAAAATGTCTAACATTATTGGTAACAATAAAATGCGTTGCATACTTTTGCGAAAAAATCAAACTGTGAAAATGTTGAATAAGTTTTATTTGCAATTTTAATTTTCAAGTAACAATTTTCTTAGTCAACTTTTCTTAATAAAAATTGATACATAAATAGATTTCTTGCTACATATCACTCCAACCGATATTGGGAAGCAAACATTTCTAGTATCAAAAATTTAAGAACACGTCTCGGGATCTCAGTGCATGAATTTATTCCTTCTTAAATTACGATAATTGTTCGAAAACATTTATTTTTTCACGTATTGAAATTAAAAACCAATTTTTTATTGAAATAATTCGATTTTCTTATCATCTCCTGTTTTTAGAAAATAAAATGATTTATTCTAGTATTTATTTCAATAACTTTTACTAACATTCCATTTGCCACTGTACTTAACCCTCACATTATTTTATATAAATGTACGTATCTCTATCCATATACTCTATACTTTGGTTACCTATTGAAGCATAACAAAACAATATAGTGAAACGGTTCTTTATAACAATGACCAACATTTAATGGTTGGTTATCAATTGAGGCCAAATGAACTTATAAACGTATGACTCTATTCGGTACTAAAAAAGGACTAAATTACCAAAACACAATCACCATCATCATCATCACTACCACTAATACCAACATAATTTTCATGTTAAATACTGAAAAAGTGAACTGTGAAAATAGGAAGAAAAATTTTTTCTGCCAATGAAGAGATTTTTGTAGTGAATGAATGTGAGAATGAATGTATAAGTGAATGTATTTTATTAGCAACCATTCATTTTCATTCATAAAATTACTCATTTAAACCAACATTTAGTTGCATAGTTCTCTCCTTCCTTCCTGCCTGCCTCTAATGTATTTTTAGTTATTTTTATACCCTTCACCACCACAGCTGGTGAAGAGAATATATTAACTTTGTCATTCCATGTGTTACGCTAAAGTACAACCATCTCAGACTCCATAATGTTTATATACATGAATCAAAACAAAATCTGAGTCGATTAAGTTATATCAGTCTGTCTGCCTGTCTATTGAATCAAAACAGTAAATGAAATTTTGTCTGATTATTTGCTACAGTTTTGAGAATTTTCATGTTTGAAACCAGAAATATCGGTTAGGTATATTAGAGATATGGACTGACATCTGGAGCAAACTCTTAATTAAAAAAATCGTAAAATTGTCAATTATAAAGCGACAAATTAAAATTTTGCCGTAATGATAAGGTTTAAGCATTTTTGACTTTATGAAACCAAAACGACATTTTGTTGATTTGACAATTTATGACTTAAATTTTACCAAAACTGGACGAAATTTAAATTTTCTCTCCGCCTTAAACTTAATTCGATAAAAATTACCCAAAGTCCATATAATAATGACAACTTACACATCGATATCTGCGGGTACTTCAAGACGCAAAAAAATGTTGCAGCATACTTTTTAAGGAATGTGAAGCATATAAAATAATATATTTTGAGAAAATAACTTTAATACGGTTTCTATGTTAATTAATCTTAAAGACTAAAGAAGAAGAACAAGATCTTTTGAACTCTACTGTGGCATTTTGTTCCCCCAAGAAGTTTTACAGAGTATTTTCAATGTGTTTATGGAGATACCAAGCTAAACTATTTAAAAGAATTCAAAATTGTATATCAACGTTATGAAATGAAGATAAACTTCTTCAAATTATTTTTGTTGTAGTAAAATAGGTACACATTTTTGTTACAATTGTTAAAATGTAAACGTTTTTGGAAAAGAAATTTGTTCATAAGTCATTTTTATGTTGATGATTTTTTGACGATTTTGAAAATTAAATTTGACGATTTTATCTCTCAAAATTTTTCAAAGGGAAAAAATATAAAACTTATTTTAGACTCTTTAAGTGTTTTATTCGATATTTAAAGAAAAGTTTTATATATTATTCACGTGTGTGAGTCTATATGTAAGTGTGTATGTACGAAACATTACGTATTTACTTCATACGCATTTGCGATGTAGGGTATTGAAGATTCGCAATTGCCGAATATAGCATTCTTACTTATTTTCTTTCATTTTTATATTCTTTTTGTGTATTTGATTCATTTATTCAGTTCATCATTCTGACACTAGTCAGTTGCCATTGATTCCATCATTCAATCATTTATAATTTTCATACTTTTATGTTGTTGCTGTTCTTTTCTTTTTCTCTCACTTATTTTCTAAATATATATTTAGCTGATGACATTTTGATAAATCCTCTAAATGATGTTGGTAATGAGATGTCAATAAAATCCGTATTATTAGATTTTTTCTTTTCCTCTCAAATTATAATTTAGTTTTCTTTCACTAATAATAAGTATCTTATAGAAAACACATACGTGTATAAATTTACTATTACATAAATACTACATGTATTTATTATTGCTGTTATTATAACAGCAGTTGTTCATTTCTAGAGATAGATGTGTGAATTATTGTGAATATCTATGTATTTCTCTGAAAATTACTTATTATTACTTAGAATTTATAAGTGTGTGAGTCAAGGGATTTTCATGTATGTGTTTGCGATAAATCCTTTACTAATGAATTGTAAGAATTTAAGCACAATTGCTGAATATTTTATAATGAAAATTTATATTCTTTGTTGTTGTTTTCTGATAGACAACTTTAGTTTAATGTGAATATAACTTTTGGAGAAGAAAAATGTTTAATTTAAATTATTATCAATTTCTTTATAAAATGGGAAACAATATAAAACATATATGATAAATTTAGGTGTACAGAATTTTATATACCCTCCACCAGTAATAGTATGATACAAAAACCTATATATGCTTCATAAATTCAAGAACTATCAATTAGAAATTAATTATATGGTTCCAAAAAAAAAATTTTTTTCAAAATTAATATTATTATCTGATAAGTCGGTGATAAAAAACCTAAAACTTTAGAATATTTCACTTAAAATTTACGAAAGAAGACGAAAATTTTAGTGTTATGGGAAAGACTGATCGAATTTGGAAAACCTTAACACTTCCAAATTTATGGTTTCTAAACATACAATATTTTAAAACAAGTAAGAGTGCTATATTCGGTTATGGCGAATTTTCAATACCCTCCACCACAAATACATGTGTAGCAAATACATTACTTTTCGTATATACACACTCACATATACCCTCACACACATTATATAATATATAAAATTTTCTCAAATATAATACAGGAACACTTTAAGAGTCATAATATCAGTTATATTTTTAGCAATAACTTCTTTCTTTTAATCGATTTTGATAAATTTTGGAATAATAACACAACTAAATGTTGTACCGGAATAATTGACACTTTTACGAAAGTTCATCGCTTGAAATTGCCTCTTTATCTTTTAATATACTGAACCGATTTTGCTATTTTAAAAAAGAAAACTTCTCAGGGTCATAAAATGAGTCATTTCAAGCGTTACACACGGAATGAAAAAGGTAAAATATACTTCTCTTACATAGCTGCCATACAAATGTCCTCCTCATGTCACTCATACAAGACACGTGATCAAAAGCCACTAGAAAATCAAATTTTGCAAAGCTCGCTCAAAATTTTTCGTATTTACCATTTACATTCCATAAAATTGGGTATTGTATTACAGTATCGGACTTAACCAACTGTAACTATCCTATTTGTTACAATAGTCTAATCTATGGACTTAGTTTTCTCATTCCAAATATGCTTTTGATTCAAATCTTGAACTTTCCTGCATTTCACTATAACTTAGATTTCTTCTATAATATAATTTGTACGACATTTTACTTTTAGACATTCCAAAAATTACCAAAATATTCCGTATATCGATTTTCACTCAATTGGATCCACATATCTTAAATTTTGCGTTTTTATATTATATTATCGAATTATTTGGCAAAAATTCAAAAAGTACATACAATCGGCACATGACTCAAAATATAAGATTTAAAAAGTACCAATGTTCTAAAATTATTTTTTATACTTATTTTTATAATTTAACTTTTTTACAAAATTTTAAAAAGTACCAAATCACTAATTCCTATTTCTTTTTCTTCCAAGATAATGCAACATTTGACTTTAACTTACTAAATGTTCAAAATATTTTAAGATTTATGCTGCTGATATGATTCAAAAATTCCGAAAACCTACTTTCTTAAAAAAAGTATCTGGTTATTATTCAAATTTGGTTTTATTTATGAAATTGTAAAATATTATTATTACATTATGATTAAATGTAATAAATTAATGATGTTTTTCGAAAGTTGTCAAATTTGTCTTACTAATTCTATTACCCCTTTTTGGTACTTCTTTCTGATATTTACCAAAATATTACAAATATATGTACGTGTTTATATTACCAGATTCGAATTCCCATAATGTACTACACTTGTAATTTTGAATTTATTAAGAACTAAGAAGAGAAATCCACAGTCCAAATTTCATGTTTTGGGTTCTGTCTTTAGAGTTGTTGGATATTGATTATTCAGTTAATTATTTATTAATGTTACTCTTTTATAATCTGCCTGATTCCCTCCCTATTTTCCATTAAGCTTTTGTTTTCTTACTATTAAGAAATTTTCTCATTATTGTTATTTGTATTTTAAATCACAAACATCGGACTTAATCAAAAACTCTTCAACATTAGTTGTAAGTAAAAGAATTGAAATGAATACAGCAAAATACTAATATAAATTCCTTCAACACATACATAACCCCATTCCTTTGTAAAATAGTTAAACACATATGCACACCAATTTCAATACTTATGCAAACATAATGCAGCCATAAAATGAAGACAGTGAAAACTAATAATAAAATTTGGTTTTGCTTTTTGCTTAATAAATAAAAAAATAAGTATTGACAACACTTTTTCATTCTCTTTAAAATATTTTATCACATTTTCTTGAATTTATGAATATGAGTATCTTCTACATATTCAAAGCTATTTTGTGTCCACTGTTCATATCCTACACTACCACAGATGGTTGGGAGTATTATGCGAGTGTGCAGATGTTAATAACGGGCAGAAAAATAGACCTACCACCGCTATTAATTATGCTCGTCTCGGAATCACTTCCTGATTCCATTTAAGCATGTACATCCATCAGGATGGCCGTCCTGTTTTGAAGGTATAAGACATAAAATTTATTACGTACTATTATTTAAGTTTTGTTCAGTACATTATTTCATATACAAATGTCCCCCTCCCCAGAATGGAGCTTATAGTTCTTTAAAATTCCTAAATATAAAACGAAAAAAGTATTATTATATTTTTTTAAATGATCTGCCAATCTATACGAGGTTCGGTCCATTATTTTTATAGGTCCCATACAATCGTCTTCCAAGTATCACTTTAAACTCATAAATCGCACATGTACGTGGATACTGTAAAAAATTCGAAATTATACGAGGGTCCTTCCTTGTAAAACGTATAAATTTCACATAAATATTAGTACTATGATATTCTATTGCACACATAAAAAAGAGATTATACGAGGGCCGTTTTTCATAGCAGTCATTTACAACCAACAATATGGTGTACGGTATTACATAGTCAGGCTTGACCGACTGTGATATTTTTACTTATTTTTATATAAAAAATGTGTAACAAAGTTTCTTGTTTATATATATTTAGAGAAGTTCTCATCACATATAAGTTTGTATATTGAAAACATTATGTTTTCAGGCAAGTTACATTTGTTTTGTTAAGCATATGAATATGTATGTGTATGTAAAAATATATTCAAATGCAAAAAAAAAAAAAAGAAAATGGAGGAAAATTGCATGTTGCTTTTTAACAAAATTCAAATATTTTTACATACAGACCATCAAACTTTTTCTCACATTTTAGTATGTAAAAATGAATATGCATTTGTATACAAACGAATATTTATACAAGTATATGTGTGCTGTATGTTTTCTGTTAAATTATAAAGAAAACGCGAGAAAAAAACACAAAATCACTTGCATAAATTTGTACAACATGTAATTGTGCTTGGAAATACACATGTGTTGGTTAGCATGTGTTTCTGTTACAAAAATTCCATAAAACACTTGAGGAAATTACTAAAAGCGTTTATGGCAATAGTCTTTAAAGTTAAGTTTTTAAAATTCTAGACATTTTAAAAAGTAAAATTGTTTTTGTAAAATCCAATTTTTAATAATTTTAATATAAATTTTATTTATAATTATGATTTTTAAAAAGCAATTGCAGTTCATCACATATTCAGATTTCATGTAGTGTATTTATGAAAAAGGATCTTGCGTTTATAGTTGCATATATTTTAGCATAAATTAATTTTGTTAGTTTGTTTTCTTTATATATTTTTTTTAATTTTTTGTACCCTTCATAAAAAGCAGAGTGGTATATTAATTGTTTTAAACTATATGGGGCTTCCAGGTTTCAAAAAATATTAAATTACATAAAATCACTTTTAAAATCAAGAAAATATTAAACAGGTTTTAACCAAGTTAAGAAAAACTACAGTTAATTCAATAAAACTTATGTTAACGACATCATAAAATTCGAATTTCGAAAACTAATAGCAGAGTTAAGCATCTCATCGAAATAAACGAAATCCAACATTTTATTTTAAAATATTGATTTTTCATTTAATTAATTTATATTTTGGCACATTTGAATATACCGATCTTATATCTGTTAATTTTTCTAATCTACATGATGCAAAATAGGATCAAAATATCTGAATATGATAGGAAGATAATGTTTTGCAAAAAAACATATATAGTTGAAATCCTGTAGAACTTCTGTTTTATATTACTTATTTTGATCATCTCTTGACGTATCGCTCATTTACTGCAAGATAGTCATTATTATTCAAAAATAAATTTTTCCAGAAGATGAATTTCTTTTATTTTAAAAAATTAATTGATTAATTTTTGAGATGCTTTAAGGAATATTGTATAAGAAATGAAGTGCACTTGTTTCTTTAATTATTAATAAATTCTTATAAATAGTGCATTCATAAAAAATTTTTGAGTTATAACGATCTTGAAGCAAATTAGCGATACAAACATTTAAACGCGGAATCCGAAAAAGTCTTCCAGTTTGCAATGTTATATTAAAAAAAAATATGTCAGTCTCTGCTCTCAATTTTAGACTCCTATATTAGTCAAGTACTCGTCTCTGGAATACTTCAAATCTGCACCCATACAATACTATAGCTTTCTCCTAGTATAAGTATTTAAATAACTGTTATAAGATTTCCATTTTGATAGTTTTCCTTATAATTTATAAATCCTTAATTTATCTTAAATCAGGTTTCATATCAATGGAAAGATGTCCATTGAAAAGTTATACCTTAAATTATTTTATTATTATTTCTGTTCAACTCTAATTTCGTTCTATTACAAACGTGAAACAAGTGAAATTCTATGTATTGAATGTGACTAATTTTCAATACTCTCTAATACATACAAGAATTAAATAATTGGTTTGTTTTAGATAAAAGCAAACACTAGTTTCTCAAGTACTCAGATATTGGTCTTTTACTTGTTTCCTCTGGACCGATTTAGCAAGTCTTTAAAGGACAAACTGAGACGAGCAAAATTAAACACTCGGATAAAAAATATTTCAATTCGGATGATTAATGTAGAATTGTGGTGACATTGTTTTCGACTTACGCCCAACTTATTTTGAATAGTCATTATTAAAAAATGAATTGATGCATACTTTTATGAGTAAAATGAAATAAATAACAATGCATGTACGGGGCGTATGAGCGATATATTTAAAATGCTTTGAATATTACTTCTTCGTTTAAGGTTACAGGTGAAATTTTCCAAAAACGATGATTTTTTCCCAAGAAAATGAATGATTATTAATGAATTATAATGTATTTACATGCGCTAATCAAATGGTCTAAACCTATTGGTTTATTATTATAGATATATTATGATTTCATAAATTTTATTCTGAATTAAATTAAGATTTTAGCAAAAATTTTATTTAAAATTCAAGTTAAGAAAGCAAAAATTTTAGGGAGTTTAGTCTCTTTTTGTTATTATTGTATATTAAAAGAAATATATTCAGTGAAAGAAGCAACTGATGAAGAAATGTCTATAACTCTGACATGTTAAAAAATATGAAAACTTTTTGGTCTAAAATAAGGAAAAGGCGAAATTTGTATACTTCTTTGAAAAATATATTTTTTTATATTTTTACCAAGTAAACATACAAATGTATTTTTGTTTTATAATTATTTTTTTGTAACTTAATGTTTTAATAATATCAGCTGATTACTTTCGGATACATATTAAAGAACTCATTAAATAAAATTTAAACCCAAATAACTCCAAAATTGTAAGAAATAAATACTTTAGGTAAACTTTTTTAATGCGTCTATATGAGGTAAAAGAAAGTGAGGAAAGTAATTGGTGAGGAGACTTATCAAAGTCCCCATAACATCGTTCACGGACGGATGTTCAAACTAAAGTTATATCATGTCTAATTTTATATAGATCCAAGTACCAACTAGCAGACTCACTCACTGTATAGTGCAAGTAGCAGACTCACTGTGTAATGTACCCAAAATTCTCCTTAACCGACACAAATTTCCATTCATATTTTATATAAATTTATAATATTTTTCTTTAATTCGAAACTACTTTTGAGTGTTTCTGTTAGTGAAAATAATTTAAAACTCTGCTTGTTGCTAACAGAAAGAGAGAACAAGTCAAACTCAAAGAACTTTTAGTAATTCATTTTTGAAATCATAGGAATTTTTGTTAAAAAACAAACATATATAAAATTTATAAAAAGATGTTTGTTATTTTAATTTAGCAAATTTAAATTGAAAAAATACAGAAAGAAAACAGAAAAAACATTTAATATATATTTAAATATATTATTATATTATTGTTTTTGTTTCAACTTAAACAAAACTAATTTAAATATTTATATTAAAACCAGAAATTTGGTAGAAAATAAAAATGTAAATTAAATTCATGATTAAAAATAAATTGAATTTTTATATACTAATTGCAATGGTAGGTACACATATAGATACATGTATACGTGAATGTATGTATATATTTAATTTTCAAAATGTATTAAAACACAGTAGGCAGAACCAGAGAAAATTTAATAAAATGAAACTTCTGAACAGCTAATTTACATAAAATTTTAAAGGAGATGTCATAAAAATTCCCAATAGTAATGGTGTGCATCTAATTAAAGTCCCTTAGCCTGTAAAATCGAGTTTCCTTAATCTGATGCATTAAAATTAATATAGGTCGGATAGGTTCAAGACAAGAGGTAGTCTCCTTGTAAAAATGTTGTTTCAACAATTTATAAAAAATTAATTGGACATAATCTAGTATATTTTGCACTAAGATGAAAACTACTCTCCTTTCTTGAGTTGTTTGCTGTCCTTTTGTTCGGTATAGAAAAAATTATCCTTGTGGGTCGAAAAATATGGTTTAAATGTAACTTAATTTGATAGATTATATTTAAGTATGATTAAAATATGCATCATGATATATAAAATTTGACTTTGTTAACGTCGTATATACTATGACAATCTTTGGAGGCAAGCTCTTCAGCAACAGAAACAAAATATTATAGTCTTAATTCTATTCATGTTCATTTTGTCCCACTGTGCAAATGGTCAAACTAACATACATTCTCCTTACCCTTCAAAAACAAATCTCCTTAAATTTAACAAAATGGAAACGTTTCACCCACATTCTTTGGACTTTTATCTTTTACCCTGAATTTAACATTTTTCCAGAGTAGACATGAACATAGCAAATGTTTGACATTTTTGTTTGTTTCATTTTTGGTCTTTTTTAGGCCCATAAATCAACTGTTATAATTAAGACATGATTACAAGTGAAATTTTCTTGTTTGTTGCCTGCTAAAAGATAAAAAATGTAAAGAAACATAAACCATAAGAAATTTCTTACTAAAGTCACAAACCATATTTTGCTAACCAACCAGATATACTAAATATGAGTGTATGTATGTATATACGTACATGTATTTTAGATATCTTTATAAAAAGTTTAGATGCTTAAGAGTATGAGTGAACTCTTACTGGTAAAGTCATTATATGTTTTGGTTTGTTTATATTTTGTTTAGAAGGCCCTTTTCATTTTTGGTCATTTGGACAAGATGCAGGATAAAAGCAAAACCAAAAACATAATTGGTGTAATCTAAAGATTGTAGCAAAAATATGTAAGTTTTGCTGAGATCTTTATTAAATATTTTAGATAAATAAATTTTTGTTTAACTAGATTTTATGAGAGGAAATGTGAATTTTTTAAAGGAAGGAAAATTATATTTGGGAATAAGGGAAATTAGATATTAAAAATTTTTTGTTGGAAAAGGCTACAAGAGATATTTTCATGTGCAATTAAATATCGGAAGTAGGAGAGATAAATTGTGGACAGAATATGATTTTAAAAAATAATCAAAAGTTTTGAATTTGAAATTTACATATTAAATTTTATAAGAAAAGAAATTATATTCTAACAACATACCATGTGACGCATGTGCAATTTCATAGCAATTTATATAAGAGATTTATGAATTTTAAAGTGATAAACGAAGTGATCTTGTGTGAAAGCTTTGAAAAGTAATGGACATGGTTTGAAAACTCTTTAAAACGGTTTTCAACTTATGAGCTCTAGTAGATTTCAATAGGCTTAATCCAGATCCAATAGCCAAATTTAAATTATATAAATATCTTAAAACTACGACCTGTACCTTAGTCGTTTGTTAAATTGACTCAGGAAGTGATTCTGATTTGAACGGTATTTTCAAAAATGACAGACTATTTTTTTCGGTCCGTTGTCAATATCTGTACTAATGAATAATACCCTGTAATACTACAGGGTACAAAAATGATGATGTATTTATAAATATTTTTTTTACTTTATAGTTTTATAAATATGTAAAGGACTTATACAGAGATAATTTTTAAATATTGCGAGAACTTTCTGCAATTAAAGTAATTTAGTGTAAATATGAAAAACAACTCGGACCAAGTAGAGAGGAACTTCCCATAAAAGGTAAATAACAACTATCGAATATCTGAAGGCAAAATACTAATATAAATTATTTTAGATGAAACGACTTAATTTATTGAAGGGAATTGTCTGGGGGAGAACTACCTCTTGTACAATAAAAATTGTCAAATATATAAGGCACAAATGTACTGCCAATAAGCATTAGATTATAGTTGAATATATAGAAAACTATTTTGCTTTAAGTATTTTTAGATGAATATGAAAACAATAGGAAATATTTATTTTGAATTTCTATAGATCAGTTGTTGAGAAATTTATAAAATGTTGTCGCAACTACTATTAGGATATTTTTTTTTTAACTTTTTAAGGTTATTTTTTAGATTGTATAAAAAAATAGAAAGTTTCTCAGTCGCTGTCAACTTTCCAATTAAAAAATTTTTTAATGGTTTAAAAAATAAAAATAATTCAGTAAAATAATTTTTCAGATTTCCAAAAAATAAAAACCACCAAATACAAGTTCATTCAAGATTTATCTTGTAACTATAAAAGATAACCGGTCATAAATAATTCTACTTAATTTTATTAAGGTCTTGTGTGATACACACATAATGACAAACTTAACAAGTATACCATATTCACTACTTGTGGTTGTGGAAGGTACACAAAGATAATGGTGATATAATATTTACCATTAACTATATACTATATAGGGATCTTAAAGGCACATTTTAGAAAAAAATAATTTATTGACTACAAAATTTTACATTAGATAAAACTTAACAGCATATTCACTTTGAATTGATAACATTTATTGTGAAAATTGCTAGAAATGCTATTTACTAGTTAAAATGTGTAAATTTCGGTAGAGTGGTTTAAGAACATGAAGCTTATTAATAAAACGTTTACTGATAAAATATAATTCTCCACCGATTAGAAATGTCTTAAAAATAATTTCTGATAAGTTGAAAGAAATAACAAATGATGATAAATTATTTAGATTTAAATGGAACCAAACAATAAATCTAAATTACTTCCTTAAAAACATTACAAACTTACTATTACATACAAAAGTCTTTTATAAAAATTACAGGAAATTTCTAAATTTAAAACTTTACTGACATTGCTAATGGTAACTTTGTTAAATATTTTTTATTATTTACAGCAACAACAAAAAATAATATGTAATAAAAAAATTTGAAAACAGAAATTTAAAATGTACAAAGAGACTGTAAAGTTTATTCAACTTTAGTTGTACAAACAAAACAAACAAAGTTTACAATTATATAAAGTTTGAAATGTTATATGGACACATATGTTTTTGACTACAAATACACTGTTAAATAATAAATATTTAAAATTGAAATATATATAATAAATTTAAGTTATACTTCCTATACGTTTGTAATGTATCGCATGGATAATGTTGAATAAATTAAATATTAATCATACGTCTACTTATGGCATCACAGATGATCAGTGTTTTTAAATCGATTTTTTTAATTTATGAAGGGTTAAATATTGTGAAATTTTTAACAGTAAAAACCGAAATGTCGCCAAGTTGATTCAAACGAACATAAGACCTTATCTTGTAAACGCCGTGATCAATGACCCTTCAAAATTTGCCATCTCTGGGATGGGAATTTTTAAAAATTTCCCAAAAAAATTTTTTATATATTGGGACAAAATACATTTTATACAAATAGTCTCTGTAAATCCCGATAATCCTTATAATATTCAATAAAATATCGTTACAATAGCCACGTAAATATATGAGTCTGTTTAAAACTTATATTAATCTGAAGTTGAAACTTAACATTTTTTTCTAATAAGGTGACAACATTTTTTTGCATTATTTTAAGTAATAATTCTACGAGGGTCATAGTTATTTCTCTGAGTGTATACAATATTTAAAAGTATATAAATATTTAAAAACACACATATTATCTAAAGTACATATAGAAACAAAACATACATGCACAAATATAAATTCATATACAAAGATACAAATGTATCTTTCATGAATGTGGGTGCACTTGAGTTCACATAGAAAACAATTTAAAAAGCGTTAATAGAAAAAAAACTAAAAAATACACAAACTTTTGAATTGCATTTGTAGAATAGAACAGATGTAGGTATAATTCATATGTAAGTGTATGTGTAAGGTATGTACATTTGTATTTATATATGTATGTATGTATGTATGTATGTATGTATGTATGTATGTATGTATGTATGTATGTATGTATGTATGTATGTACATTTAATGTTTTGTCTTGTCAAATACTATTTTTATTTTAGGAAAAAAGACAGCAAAAATAGTATCCATGCATATATTTGTGTGAACACACAAACACACAAGGATAATAAAAACAAACAGAAAAAATGAAAAAAAAGTTACGCAAATAGATAAATTGACGTGAAGAAATTGTTTAAGTTTCTTTCATTTTTTATTTAAAAATCAAACTGTCATGAATGGTTGACTTTTGTTTGTTTTTATTATTTTTATTTTTTTCTTACTTGTGAACCTGTAATCTGGGTTAATTAAAAATCTAAACGATTTTTGTGTTTAAACAAAATTAAATTGGTCAAGTATACGTTGGAAAAATTTAAAATTGTAAAAAGAAATGATATAAATTAACCCTTTAGGGAGAAATTTATAATTATGCTTTAGATATCTAATTTACTCAAAGTTTTATTTCTATCATTCAAAGATAGAAATCTCTGATATAAATCGGTATTGAAGATCTTATCTTTGAGTATTTCTAAAGGCCCGATGAGATTTGAAAGAAAAATACAACAATCTATAAATATTATATAAATAAATAAATATCATTCAAAATATTTACAATTGAAAAATTTTATTTTCTCTAAAGACACACAAAATCAAATTTTCACTTAAATTAAAATTCAAATTTTAACTAAATATTTTATAAATTCATTAACATAAATTTTAATAAAAATTAAAACTTTAGATTAAATTTAAAATATTGTTGTAGAAATAAAAATAAAAAATTCTTATAGTTTTTAAACCTCACTGAATACAAATTTTCAATAAAAAATTTAATAAATAAAAAACACAAGATTTTCCCTAAAATTTCAAATTTTTATAAAAAATTAAAACTAAAATTTAGAAAAACTTGACATTTTTACTAAAAACTAAACTATTCGTTAACAAGTAAAAACCGTAGTCGGTCTAGCCCGACTATATAATACTGTACACTTTATTGTTAGTTATTAGTGGTAATTATCAAAAAATAATGATTGAACCATGAATAATTCGGGAGCTAAAGGAAATTATGGACCGATCCTCGTAAAATTTTGTACATCGATTTTTGATTATACTTATCTTAATTTAAACAGTACCAACGTCTATGTGAGATTAAAACCCTTGGAAGTAATATTTTTGAGGGAGCTTCTATGGGACCTACAATTTGATACATCACTTGAGAATACTATTAGACTAATTTGTACAAAATCGCTTTATATTCAAGATTTCTATGAGCTTAAAACCCTATTCCGGGAGGAACATTTGTACGAGGGCTAGGCATCGTCTTTGGGGTAAGTTTAATTTAGTTCACGTCCAGACGGACGGACATCGTTAAGTCGACTCAGGAAGTGAGTTGAACGGTATATTTAATTTGGTTGTAGCAATATTTTTACTGTGCATTACAAACAGAAAATGGTTATGAGTCGAGCGGTATACCCAAAGGTGAGTCTAATACAATTTTCCCTGTATGCTACAAACATCAGCACAAACGCTTAATTAAAGTTAATTTTTTCTATATTTAAATGTCATTAATTTTTTTTAAATCGTCAAAATTTTATTTATAATTTCATTGAAGTACACTTACAAATAGTTTAAGAAATATTAAGACCAAAGTAAAATTTTTACCCATTTTTGGACATTTTTTTAGTTTTTTGAACTTGGTGGGCTCTATTCGGGACCAAAGAAATGTCATAACATTGCCTAAATTCTGTTCAAAATTCTAAATAATATAATTCTGAATAAATTTTATGTATATTCAATAAAAAACAGCTACAAAAAGTTATGAACCGATCCTCGTATATTTTTTCACATAGATTTTTTCTTATATTTATTTTAATTGGACCGGTTATTATTACAATAGGTGTGTGATTTATGTCTTTAAATGTGATATTTAGAAAGGCGTTTTTATGGGACCTATGTGAATAGTGAACCGACTCGCGCATATGTTTCTTTAAACAGGATTCGTCCTTAGGCAATAATATATTATGTACCAAATTTCATCGAAAATTAACACCTGTAGACTATATACATCATTTACATGGACAGCCAGGAGGAAAGACAGACGAAGGGATATCGTAAAATCGTGTCAAAAATTGATTCCTAATCAAACGGTTTACTTAAAGTAATAACACACATTTTTATGCAAGTTACGTAATATGCCAACCACCTACGATGGTGTAGGGTATAACCACAAAATAGAAAACTATACTCACTGAGGAGTTTTTTACTGATCTCTGCTTGAAGGAAAAATACATGTTATAACAAATTTTTTAAATGATTATTTTTTAAATTTAATTCATTTTATCCAAAATATATCGCATTTTTGCTCTTTCACCATTAAGGGTTTAATTTTTCTTGTTCCAAAAATTAAATTTACATTTACAGGTATCAGCAGCAACATAAGAATTTCAATATAAGTATTTTCCCAAATTAAGGTCAAGTAAATACGAAAAAAGTGCATTCATATCACAACTGTTGGACTCATTTAACTAACTAAATAAAACTGACCTCTATCTTAACAAATGCTACTACACATACAAACACATGCATTGAAATGTTAAAATGTTCTTATGCTGATATTTTGTGAACGAGAAGACAAAAACATTAAAAATTCTATTAAAAATGATTTTGTGTGCAGATTTATTTCTTTTTACTATTTTTAGTTTTTCTTTTGAGTTGGTTTAATGAAATTGAGGTTTAGCTACCAATTAAATTAACACTTGAACTAAATATGAAAGAAGAAAAAGAATTATAAACTTAATAAAAATCACCTACACAAACACATGTTAAAAGGATAATTTCCCAGCTAAAAATTCTTTAAAAACTTAAACACAAAGAAAAGAAGAACACGCAAATAAGGCACAGTGATGTGGAAGACTTTGGAAATATGGGTGTTATTTTTAAACAATTGAGGGCATAATACAAAACACTACTTAAATATATTAGAAAAATATAGCATTCAAAGCTTTTAATGGATACATAAAATATTGTCCAGGAAAAGAATTATCGGCAGTCAAATTACTTTTACTTTAAACAGATCACAGTGTTTCGTGAGTAACATTAAATGGAAAGAAATAAAAATGTTATAATTGGTTGTGTCGAATGTTGAGTTTACAAGAAGATCTGTGTTGGAGCTACGCCCAAAATTGGTCAGTGATATGGAAGGTAGCCAGGAATATTCACGCCAAGTCCAAAATTACCAAATTAATTGAAACCCTTTAGAGAACCTATTCAAAGAATATTATTTAAATAGGTCCTAAAACCAAATATGGACGAATATTCGTCAAATTAGTTTCAGATATTGAAGACAGTTAGTGGAATAAGTGTGCATTTAATAAATTCATAAGTTTTAACCCTATTCCGACAAGACATATCATATTGGGGCCATAATGAAGATCTGTAAGGCCGAATTTTTATAGGATTGAAGTATATGCATGACCTAAACACAATTGATAGTAATAATAAATTTGCAACATTCGAGATTTTTATTTTAGTGGTTTCTGTTAATCGATACATTTAAAAAATTGTCGTAATAAACGATAAAAGACTCTAAAAAAAATTGTTGGGCCTGCCGAGGCGAAGATCAAAATTTGCCCAACCAGAATGTGAAATTTCTATTTGTTCTTTTTCAAATCCATCGATCACCAATTTATATATTTATTGGGTGTCTCCACTGTGCACCATCTAATAGTTAAAATTGAAAATAAAAATTATACACCCACTGAGAAGAACAAAAAAATCTTAAAGAAAATCTATTGGAAAATAGATGTCTAAGAGAATTTCATTTTATTTTAGCTGCAGTTAACATATGAGAGAGAGAGTTGATGATATGTGTGTGAGTTTGTGTCTATGAAGTGTGGTAAAAAGAAAAACCATAAGAAGATAATATTTAGTAGATACAAACGTTTAACAAAAAAATCTGGGTTAATGGTTTTATTTATATTTGTAAAATCACTTAAGCCACTTTCCTTCCTATTTTCTATAGTATTTTCCACAAAGCTGGTCTCGTAAAGAACATTTCGTTCCTTTTTTATCTCTTTCAGCGTCTTCCATATTTCCTTTTTTTTCAAAAACTACACACTCACACACATGTATATAAAATTGGTGTGTAAACATGTATCGTACTCCATATGGGGTGTATATAAACAAAGTTTCATACAAATATCTATGAATCTAGCGTTAACTACGTTTATGATTTTGTTTATTGCTTAAATAAGAAAGTATGTGTGTATGTCTGTACAAATCGTTTTCAGCTCATTAGTATATTTCACTAAACCGACAGTTGAGTTGTGTGTTATTTGGCAGCAAAAGGAATAATTTCATATCAAACACACAAAATTGAGCTTTTCACAATCATTTTTAATGTTTAAGTCAAAGTTCAGCGTTTGCTTCAATTTCAGTTCTGTCTTCTTTTCGGGATATTAAATATACTCAAACTCCAGCTGTTGAAAAATACAAAATTATTTGAAGAAATAAAATGTCAACTGATAAGAACAAACGACTTCGGGTAGAGTATTAAATTGTTCTTGAGTTAACCCCAATTTGAGAGCAACATTTAATATAATGAAACATATAAAAACAATTATGTTATGAAAACTTTTCTTGGGTGAAATGGAATGTGAAGAAAATCTTTTTGTTGCTTATAATATTAATAAATTTTAATGAAAAATGTGCTTAATAAATAATAAAATTTGTTAACATTATTAAATATATAATGTTACATTTAACGATTGAATCTGATCTTCTTAGTTGTATATAGAGATATTTCATATTTAAACTGTTATTTATATATAAAACAAAATAAAATTTAAACAGAAAACATATCAAAAATATTCATAATCTCACCGTTCCTATTCACTAAGAGGGGTAAGATTTTGGCCATTAATTGTGATATATGTAAAGATAAGGTGAATATGTTATGCCTTAATATATAGAAAATTATATATAATTATCAAAAATAAATGTACGTGTATTTGTATTTCTTAAGAGATGTCCAGTAATACCCCAAAAATATTGGAATATATGTCTCCAACCAAAAAAAGTGCAAAACAAGTAAAAATTTATAATCGGTCAAGTCCGACTATCTAATATCCTACAGCACATTTTTGGTTAAAAATGGTAGTTGCGAAAATTTTACGAATTACTCTCGTATAATTTGATTAACTGACTTATTCTGTATGCAGCATATTACTGCGACAGTAAAATCTACGTTAAATTTATAAGTTTTAAAATTATTTTTTTTTTAGGGGGTTATTATGAACCGACCCTTGTTTCATTTTGCACATCGATTATTGCTTATATTTCTTAATATGACCATTTATTATTACAATACAAACGTATAAGTGAGATTTATGCTCTTAAAAATGATATTTGGAATTTTGGCAGACTAAACAAAAAATATTTATCTAAAAGTACTAACAGTAAAGTTGGATATAAAAATAGTTTTCTTATGGTTTTGTTAGGTTTTAAATTGTTTTCCTTTAAAATGAAATAAAACATCACTGGGAGAACTTGTCTTTAACAGAACACCTGATTCAGGTAGAAGAAATATTCCACATTTGCTTCTAGAGCCAAAAAAATAAAAATCAAAAGCTTTTTAAAAGAAGCTTCCAACATATTCGGTAGGAAAGCAGCCCGACTATCTCAGTGCTCGGACTGTTTGATACGAAGATTTTTCTGGTAAAAAATTTTATGCTGCTGATGCTTTAGAAAATCTTGTAGACGAGTTTATGGCACAAAGGCAGTCAAAAAATTCCAAAAAGTTTTTGGTAATGCAAGAAATATGCAGTTTCAGCAAAAAATCCATCAAGATATGTTTAAAAAAAGCTGCTTCCATTCATAATGTGTCCACTTATTTTTGACCTGACTTGTTATCCTGTCATAATATTAAAGAACCCTTTGAGTGGTATAAGAACAATTATTTGGTATTTGTACTAAGAGGAGCAAATCCTACAAATTGCCCGAATCTAAGGCCAGTGGGGAGATATAGAGCTATTGTTAAATAAGAGTTGAAGAGCACAAAAAGAATGTTCAAAAGTGTGGTACATTTTAATCGGAGATGAACGACCTGTTCGTGCTAAGTGGCAGAAAGCACTATAAAAACTTTAATACAAGGATTTCCGGAAAAGGTATATAATCTTTTTTAACATTTTGCATATTTATGTGAACATTTTTTCCATCTCACTCCTTATTTGCCACTTTATTACGGTTACCACAACCATATTTTTTCCCTGCGTATAGACAGGGTAGTCAAATATGTCATCAATACTCGAGAAATGCATATAAATCAATTTTGGTTGTAATCATATATGATTAAAAATCATATATAATTATACGATTTAAGGAAATCTTAGCATCCAAAAATCCTAAAATAATATGGAATTTGAAATCTAAACAAGTCTTAACTTATATGAGTATAATCTCCAACAAATAATCTCATACATTATACTAACACCATAACAAATGAATATAATAATGTTAGAATATAAATATTCAAACACAATAAATATTTATTGTATTTTATTGTGTTTGTATTAAAATATCAACACGTTTCGTTATAATTTATAATTTTAAGAAATTATAACAAAGAAGTTCTAAAAATATTTACATAAACAAATAAATAAATTGCAATCTGATTATAAAATGCGAATATAGAATAAAATTAATAACATTTTGATTTTCCCTTCTTTATACCCTACAACACTACAAGTGGTGAAGAGCGTATATTTACTTTGTTATTCCATATGTAACGTTAAAAAAACAATCTCCCATTATGTATTATATATATATTCTTGCATCAAATCGAAATCTGAGTCGATTTACCTATATCCGTCTGTTTGTCTGTCTTTCTGTCCGCTTGTCTGTTGTTGGCTCGCTCACATCCAAAAAAATTGTCAGAGCTCAATGAAATTCGGCCTTAGTATTTGTTATAGTAACGAGAAGTTTCCTATTTTAAACCAGAAAAATCGGTTCAGATTATTAAAAAAATATTGTAACCTCTAAGTTCAAGCGAGGAATTTTCGTAAAATTTCTAATTATAAGTGGATTAATTAGAAAGATTTTTTTTCATAATATTAAGTTATATGAACTTCATTAATATTTAAAAAATAATAAAATCGGTTCAGTAGACAAAAATATAATTATAAAACTCCTTAAGTGTTCCTGCGTTATATTTAAGAAAAACGTTTATATGATGTAAAAGTTTGTGAGTGTATTGGTAAGTACTCATACACGAAACATAACGTATTTACTTCTCATTAATTTGTGCTGGAGGGTTTTGAAAATTCGGTGTAGCCGAATATAGCTTTTTTACATTTTTTCGTTCTTTCAGAAGTATTTTTAAATATTTATTTAAATTTGTTCAATTTAATACTTTTTACGCGTATTCTTTTTTCTTTTGCGGGGGGGTAGAGTGATACTTTAGAAAAAAACAACAAACAAACGCAAAACTTTTGTTATAAATCTTTAACCAATATTCATTCCTTCCTTTCTCGTTTTTATAATAAATTTATTTTTTTTAGAACTTTTTACTTAAAGTTTTCAGAAACAATTCTTTCTTAACAAATTTTTGTTATTTAATAGACTTTTTTCGGTTGTTACAAGAGAACGTTACTAAAATTGTTGCCATTTTAGGTTTCTGTTTAATTTTTTTCACATTTTTCGTGGTTAACAATTCTCTCTTATTTCCTGCAATAATTTACTGTAATGTGTCACCGGAAAAGTAGCAAAAAGAAGACCTTGCTAAAAGTGTATATATGTATGTGTGTAAAGAAATAAAAAAATAATGGTAATATTATGCGGAATTTGGAATACCCTCCGTTAAATGTTGGAGATAATTTTCTAGTATAATGTAGAGACTAAAATGTGTTTCAGCATATGAGTGATATATGGGACAAAATAATTTTTTTATTCGATCGGATCGGTGGATTTGAATGAAATTTAACATAATGATAGCAGAACTGTGGTATTTTTAATTCAGAAAGGGATCTTTTTTAGGTATAAAAAATGAGATACTTCGGAAACTCAATTTCTTAACCCCGAGTAAAATTATTATTTCTCATTCTGTTTCAAAAAAAATTCCACCATCTTAGCACTTTTAAATATACGTAAATCTTTGTTATTTCCAGGATCTTGTTAAATTTCATTCATTTAGTCAATAAACAAAAGTATTTATACAATTGCAATTATTGAGAGATTATTATTTTGAATATAAAACAAGTAAGAATGTTATATTCACACTCATTTACTTATACATACACTCACAAACATGTACAATATATGAAAGCTTTTCTTAAATATAACACAAGAACATTTAATGAGTCATAAAATTGGTTTTATTTTTAGCTATAACTTAACAGTAATGGACTTAATTATTTAATTAACTTTAATTAATTATATTTCATTTTAATTTGACGTTTAAAAATTGACAAGTTCACGGAAGTTGTTCACTTGAATTTAGAGGTTGCCTCAGATGTCGGTCCCGGTTTTTAATACCTCCATTAAAGAGGTATTGAAGAATCCATCTACTTATTGGTCTCTGTAGACCAAAATGAGAAATAAATTCAAAAAAAGCTACTGATTTTATTGGCAATTACCAGATTATTACAAATACATTAGGATTTCTAAATCTGGATTTATTTTCGAAATTCAGAATTTATGATCGTAGAACATATAGGTTCAAATTAAATTTATGAATTCAAAGGGTCAAGTTTTAGAGGTTCTAAATTAGTCGTGTTAAAAAAGAATATATGTAAACCTGGTACTAAATAAAAATAGATAAATTTTTAAAACAAAATCTATGTATATAGAAGACAAATCGTGCACTTTCGATTTTATTTTCTATAATTCTCTTCTCTTAAACGAAATTTATTCTTATTCAATGATATAAAAAAAGCTTTCTACATTCATAAAAACTGTTTAATGATAATGATTATGGTCATGTTGAATAAAATTTCACCAAATTTGTTTGCTATTGTCCTAAGCAGTTTTCTATTTAAAACCAGCAAAATGGGTCTAGTAATAATGAAGTTAGAAATAGAAATTAACTATTTGGCACATATTTCCAAGAATTATGAAAATCGAGTGAAAGAAACGAAGTTAAATTCAAAAATTTGTCAAATTTTATGATTTTCGCAGATATAAATTTCTTTTTATGTCTATAAAAAAGTTTGTTGTTATTGTTGTATAAAAGTGCGTTAGGTATTGAAACTTCAGACATATATGCATATGGGGAAGGGCTTTACAGATTTGGCATTGGCGAATACACCATTCTTAATTGCTTTTTAACAGTAAAAGATAAAGAAAATAAGACTTTTTAAATATTTTAAATAAATTGTCTTAAGATCTGGCAAAATCATAATAATATTATATAATCATAATCTTACCCAAATTCCGATTATAATAATATTTCCAAACATTGTCAAATTGATTCACATTATGATCAGGTACAATTTAGTTCAATATACACACTTAATATTCAATATAGGTCATCTGTATATTTTGACTAAATTTAATGATTTCCAATTTTTATACTTAAAAGCTTTTCGATTTGATCCAAATTGGGACTAGCTGTTACAAATCAAATGACATTTTTTATTCACCATTTATAGGGGCGAACACCAGCGACAAGAATATTTTTACATGGAGTTTATTTTACATACAATTTACATACTCGTACATAATATTTTAGGCTTTCATGCATGTGTAATGTAAAATGATAATGGTTGGCAAGTAAAAGTACTTTAAAGTGATTTTTAGGATTAGTTTTCATAAAATAACAAAGTTTCTTAAAAGCAACTTTTTATAAAATTTAGAAAATATTAAAGGAATAAACAAGGAAATATTAATTCACTGAATTTTCAATTTTTAATTTAATTACAAATTTTATATAAAATCAAATGTGTAAATTCCCTTTCAAGATATCTTATCCTCTCTAAATTCCTCAATTTTAAAATATGAATTCTGAAAACTGTCATTTCAAAAATTCTCCACACGGTTAAGTAAATGTTAAATCCACCATTTCTCCTTTCAAACATTCAACATTTTCTGTCTGGTGTTGATTGTTTGAGGCCAAATGATATGCAAAAAATGAGACAAAAAAAACGAGAAAGGAAAATCGCAAACAAACGAAAGAAAGAAGTGTTCATGAGCAATGTCGGATACGATATGAATTTATACGCACAGTGACACACAGTAAATCCCAAAGTTAAAACATGTTTAATGCGGTAAAGAAGAATTTAGCATTTCCGTGGTTTTGTGCATGATGATTTTATATTTAACCCAACTTTTCGTTTTTTGCCAACTTTTTGGATAAAATAATAAGAGGGTGTGTGCATGTGTGTGTACCAAACAAAATAGAATGTTACATGGAATATGTGTTTACACAGTTAAAATGAAGTGTGTACATTAAATGTACCGAGAAAAATAAATATGATGAAAGACTAAAATTATGTATGAATGAAGGAAAATAAAATTTTAAACTTCTTCAAATAAACTTCAGTTTTCTTGTCAATCAAAAGTAACCAATCATATCATTACAAAACAGTTTTAAATATAATAGTGATTTCAACCGATTGTGATCTTAATTTTATATTTTCAGAATTCTTATAAAGTCCTTATCAGGATTTCCGATCGCTTCGCACAAAGTCAATGAATTTTTCACCAAAAATTATTGTAAAATATAAAATAAAATTAAAAACAAATAAGACTGTTATAGTCGTTCAAGTCCGACCACAATGTTGCTTATAAATGGTAGTGACGAAAAAGTAATGAACAACCCTCGTACAATTTTTTTTCTGATTTATTCTTAAGTGTGCATTTATATGAAATTTATACGTTTAAAATGAATTTTTGTAGGAAGTTAAATGGAAGATAGAAGAAATTAAGGTACAACTTTTATATAATTTTGCACATCGATTTTTGCTTTTTATATAAAATTGGCCAATTATTCAACAACAGCGTATATTTGAGATTTATGCCCTTCAAAGTAATATTTTGAAAGCCATGAGAGGCAATGGACCGACCTTCGCATAACTTGGCACATCGGTTTAAAAAACCGTATTTTAAGAAAGAATTTGTATGAGAGGTAACTGAAACATTAGACCGAACATAGGCTTCGTCCTTGGGCGAAAATTATAACACATTTTATCAAGATATCTTAAAAATTGCGACCCATAGATTGTTCACAATGTTAAATTAGGTGTGAAGGTTGTAACGCCAATTTTCTGTATGTTAAGAACTTCAGCATAATCACATAACACTCCCACCACCAGAACACCGGGAAGCTGCCTATCACCAAGTTCCAAGCGGAATATCCAGTAGGTTCCTACAGTTATTTTTAAATTGATCGTTGTGGATGGTATTAAAAATTTAGCATAGCCGAATATAATCCGCAACATAATTTTTCCTAATCAGGATTTCTATATTATTATGTCCTTTTATGATTTATTAGGGACTGATATTCTCTATTTATTATTATTAGGATAAAATTTCAGTTTCAGTTTAATTTCAGTTTCGCGAAAGTCTCCAAAAGCCGCTGAAAAAGTTTTAACACTAAATAATAAAGCATTCTTACTTTTTAATTTTAATGTCTGTCAGTCTTGTCGAAAATCAAAAGGAGAATTTTATAGAGATATAGTTTAGTTTATAATTTATTTTAGTGTATAATTTATTTGGATTAATCACAATTCATCTAAATTCCTCAATTAATTTCTCCAAGTGTATTCAAATATAAACCTTGAATTAAGGATTGTTACAAACTTTTGATTGTTGCCAAAAACAAAAAACGTAGAAGAAAATCCAGCCGAATAAATATATACAAAGATATATATTTTGGGCATACATGTATTTGTGAGTGTGGGTAAGTAAATAAGATTTCTAGAGAAACGTTCATTTTTTTGTTGCAAATACTGTTATTGTGACAGTAACAAAAATAACAGTAACAACGTATAAATTAATTGAAATTTATAACATTAAATTATATGAATAAATTTTATTACATACCAACAACAAATAAACGATTCTTGAAAATATGCAAAAAACAAAATGAAAATTTCCTTTATAAATTAAGAACATTTTCACTTTATTTTATTTATTTTCTTGCAAATTTTGTTAACAAAGAAATTTATTCTTTATTATAATCACAACCACCACAAGTGGTGATGAGGGTATATTAACATTGTCATTCCGTGAGTAACGCTAAGAAGAAGTCAACTCAGACCCCATAATGTATATATATTCTTGAATCAAATCAAAATCTGAGTCCATTTATCTATGTCGCCAAAAAATATTGTTATAGTTACTTAAATATTGTTATCGATACTAAAATTATTGTTATTGCCACTAAAAATATTGTCATCGTCACTAAAAATATTGTTATCGCCACTTAAATTATTGTTATTGCGACTAAAAATATTGTTATTCCAATAAAAATATTGTTAGTTGAATAAACAATTTGTTTGTTCGTATTATTTTGTTACTGAATAAAAATACTTTCGAATGAAATATTTCAATATATTTCTCATTTAAAACATATACCTTTTGAAAATATGTAAATATTACTCGAATGTTTTCATCATATAATTTTATTTATTTTAATTGCCTAATTTTTATTTATAAATAATCAGAATATTAATGCAAATATGTTTTCAATGTTAAAACAAATTGTAAAACAATTAAAAAAATCATACTTAGTTGACCATAAACTGAATATTATATTTTTTCTAATAACGATAGTTTTTTATAATGGCTGTTTAACAACAATAAAATTGTAATCAGACAAACATATTTCCAAACATATTGCAATCATAATATTTTTTATTTAATGAAAATAATTTTATTACAGTAACAGCAATTAATGTTTGCCACGAATATATTAATATTTGCAACGACCATAAGGCAAAATAATATTTCTCTGCGTGTTTTTATTTGCACTTTATTGTCATTCAAATATTGATTAAAATCGGTTCAGTATAAAAAAGTTTTGGCCAAAAATATAATTAATTTTATGAGTCTCGTGTTATATTTAATAAAAACGTTTATATAAGTTATATATGTGAGTGTGTATGCTCTAAACTTAAGGAAGTTACTTCACATACATATGTAGTGAAGGGTATTTAATATTCGGTATAGCCGAATATAGCATTCCTACTTGTTAAAGTAAACAAGATTTTTTTGTTTCTTTTTTTGTGCGATTAATTTATGAGAATTTTTAAATTTAATAAATGTTCACATGAACGAATTAATTTTATTTTATTTAGAATTTTGTTAAAAAAGTTTTATTTAATCTAAAGTTATTAAAATATGATGGCTTTATTTAATTTTATGGGATTTTTTTTTTTTTGAAAATGTTTATTGACTTACTGAGTGAGTTATTCTCTCACTCAGTGACTGTGAGTGACTGGATGTCTATATGTGGGTGTATTGTTAAGGGTATTAAAGAAAATCCAATCATTTAACAAAAAAAAGAGAGAAATGCCATTATTTTGCACAATTTATGTTTTTGGTCAAAAATTTTATTATTTTTTTCCTGTTGACTGATATTTTTCAAATTAGATTTTTTCCAATCTCTTTATAAAAAAAATAAATTTCCAATAATTTGTTAGGATTTTGTGAAAAGAAATGTTGGACTGACTATTACAAAATTGTTTATAAAGAGTGAGATCGAAAAATTCTTACCATACGTTTTGAACTGACTTTTAGTGGCAAAAGCATTCAAAGGTCTACCATCAAACTGTTTACAATGTTTTTAATTAGCACCGGGAGAACTTGTCCGTTGATATGGTTCCGGTAGACTAAAAGGTTTATATGATACTTCTAAAGTCAAAATATTAAAAAATATAAAACATTTTTAAGAAGCCTCGCTACACATCTGGTAGGAAAACAACCTGGTTAGATCATTTATTTAAAAAAATTGTGTCCAAAAGTATTGTTTTAAGCGGAGATGTTCGAGGTAAGTGGGAGAATGAAAAGGTTTCCGAAAAGGGGAAAATTTCATCACTAATGATTAAAACTTATTTTTTTTTGTAAATTTAAATAATAATTTCAATCAAATTTTAAAAATTAAAACTGCAAGTGCTTTGGTTTTTATTAACATATATGTATGTTAAGAATTTTTAATCTCACTCCTTATTGCTATATATTTGTGTGTGTATGTGTCAATATGTGCATGTCTTTGTGAAATTTTTGAACAAAATCATTGTATATTTATGACCCATTCAAGCGTTAAATCAAACTGTCAATTTTGGCCTATTTTTGTGACTTTTTGTTGTTGTTTCTCTCTACCAATAAACTTTTAACATTTATTATATTTTTCATATGTATGTGTGTGAGTATGAATAATTTGTGTGTAAGCAAGTGAAATGTACGAATTTATTTGTATATATTGGTAGTATATATATAATATGCATGTAGCGCGTGTGAGTGTGTGGTCACATTTTTATAAATAAAATTATAGAGGAAATTTCTATTAAACAATTGTACATTTTATATTTTTAATAAAGTTTTTATAAAAATATTTCTGTTATTTTTCCATGCTTTAATTTTACTTCCATTTTAAAAACGGGCGTTTTTTATTTCTTTATTTTATTTTTTTGTTTCCTCGTTTTTGCTTCCATTTTTTAATAACTGAATTTGTGTGCCAGCATTATCACGTTCCGACCATTACATATGACAATAAATTTTTGCTTTTAATTGCATTGTGTTAGTAGTAATAGAAAGTATTAGAGAGATGTTTGTTATTTATACTCTGTGGTAAGATTTACTAAATGACGGTCGATTCCAACATTTCAGGGGATTCACAAATCGTTTGCCCTTCGAGGTATTGCAAAGTGTTAAGGTCATTTAATTGTTGATTAAGTTCATTGTTTGTTTGTACATCAAAAAGATCATAATCAGTATAAAATAAAAAGTCGTTACATTGTGATAATGCTCTATTGCAAATATAAAAAATAGATATATTTTGTTTTGTTTGACTCGATTTTTTCTTTAAATTGCCATCGATTTAAGGATATCGCAACATACTAAATATTCTGCTTAACATCTTGTAATGACTCTTACAATTATTTTTATATTTTCAGAAGTCTATAACTCTTTAAAGAATTTCAAAAAATTAAATAACAGAATATTATATTTGATACTCATTTGCCAAAAAGTCACTAATAAGTAGATGAAATTTTGAAATAAAGAACAAAAGGTCATTGCTCCCCCAGTTCACATATCTATAAAAAGCATTTAATTTTGGATATATTGGATTCACTATTTCCGATTTTTTGTGAAAATATGGATTTTTTATCACATCACAAAATGTCTTTCTTTTTCCATTGCAACGTTTAAATGCCGATATATTACAGATTTTTATGGCTTTTGGTTTAAATTAGTTATTTTTGGTGAAAAACTTTAGAAATCATTATTTATGTCTGTGTGGTAAAAACAATTTTTTATGTTTTCAGAATGGATAAGAGTATCGATTTTTAGTAAAAAAAATAATTTTGTTTTCATCGCTTTTTGGGACAAAAATTTACTGTCCGTGAAAAAAATATAAAATGGAGGTCTTTTATTTTTTAAAGCTTATTTACGGATTTATACCAGGTTTTCCAATTTCTTTCACAATTTTGTTCAAAATAATGAGGTTGATATTATAAGAATTATTTATTTTGATAAGATTGAAATATATTAAATCGATTCACTATTGCAATTAATAAATTTTTATCTCTTTATTTCAAAAAAGTATCATTTAAATAATTTTTTTCAGAAAAAAAGATTAAAAAGATTACGAAAATTAAACGTTTATTCAAATCGAATAATCAATTAAGAATGCCATATTCAGCAGTACCGAATCTTCAAGACCCACCCACAACATGTGTGTGCTTACAATCAAATTGCGTCCCACATTTATACTCTATAACACATCTTTCCGCATGCTCACATAAAGACTCTGATAAATACAAACTGTTTCTATTAGCAAACATTTTAATGTTGAGGTTGGGGGTTCATAATTTGTGTCATATTTTTATCTAAAACTTTTGGCCGATTCGATTTTGTTTAAGTCCGCTTACTTTTAATGGAATAAATTTTGCAATTTTTTTTTAAATTTTGAGGTCAATAACATCGATTTTAAACAGTAACAGGACAATAATAAACATTTGTCACAAATGTTATTGAGATAAGACTGCAAATGGACAATTGTCTGTTGCCGACAAGCCCACTTGACTATTAAAAGAAAAAGCGACTCTGTTTTTGCTTTATGTGGTCTTGTGTGATTCCTTCTTAGTGTTACATTCGGAATAAAAAAGTAAAAAAACTACTAAATGAAGAACTGCCAAATGAAATTTAGGAAGACATCCGAAATCATCGAATAGTTTCAGTACCTTAAGAAAATGTGAAATCTGAATTCATTTTTTCGCTTTAAGTAAAATATCGCAGTCTTTTATTTTGCTTTGAAAATATTGAAACTAAATTAAGCCCTAAAAAATAAACGGAACATCCTTAACCCTCACATACCTTCATATTCTTCATACGTTCTTTTATAAATTATTGCTAAACAACATTTACGCGGTTTAATATATTTTTCCTTTTTTTCTTTTTCCTTCTATTTTTATTCAAAAACATTATGTGAAGCTGCTGGTTTTTTTATATCGTTCTGCAATTTTTCTTTTATTTCGCTCATTTTTTATTGCATTGTGTTCTCGTCTTAATTATGTGCTCGTTAATTAAATTTTTCTTAATAAACAAGAAGTTTTCTCCTGGTCCCTTTAAAAAAAATTATATATATAAATTTTAATTTTGTTCATTCTCCTTGTAATTCCTTGTAATAATGTTATATAAGTTTAGGTTTTGCATGAGGTTTAAAAATGAATTTATTTTAATGATTAATTAGTTCGAAGAAAGATTTATTTGATTTTAAGTATACGCATTGTTTTTGTTGCTACTAATTACTTGTTTGTATATAAAATATATTTATTGTTGTTACGTTTTATTGTTTTGATAAAAATAAATGTTGTATGTTTTCCTAATTTAGATCGAAAATTATTTATAGATATTGACTGATAATTTTTTTTTTTGAAAAAATAATGTGAAATAAATATCTTTTCGTAAGGGAAGAAAATTTAAAGAAAATTTTTTATTTAGTTATACAGTTTTTTTTTAGAATATTATAATGTTAAGGTCAAATATTGAGTCCATTTAGATCTTTCGAGTATTTCTTTCAAGTCTTTCGATTGGAAACATTTTGATATAAAATTATACTTACAACATGAGTATCAATTGAAATGTTATAGGATTTTGTGAATAATTTTCGAATAAATATTTCATAAACCCGTGTAAAGTATAAAGCACTTTTATGCATTGTCACCATGACTTCTTCTATAAAAGTCATCGATTTAGCAATAACATAACAAAACAAGTAGACGACACTTAATACTTTCACTTAACACTTAAACTGTTAGAAAATATTATCATGATAATCATTAATATGAGAGAATTATACAAAAAATAAATAAATAAATAAATAAATAAAATATCATCACAATTCTAAAATTTTTTGACACTTATGTAATTAAGTGTGATTTTTGGAGGTCGGTATGTATGAAAGCTATGGTATGGTGAGGGTCTATCTAAATTTAATATATTCGTTGAAAATTTAAATAAAATATATTCATATTTGTGAGTTTTATGAGTTTAAAACCGAATTCCAGAAGGCCATTTCTATTGGGGCTACCTGAAATATTGGACCGTAAACTGTACATTATTCTCTATAATTCAACGTACAGAGGGTGTAAAACTATTTTTTCTGTATGTTACAAACATAAGCACAAGCACATAATATCCCCACCATATATGGTGTAGGGTATAAATACGCATATCCTAAAGTTTCAGAGATATTCAAGTCGATCTAAATTTTCAACCTATATTTAACCTTATTTTACATAAATCTTTAAAAAATTAATGTTAATCTGATTAGAGAAAAGATCCGAAAGCTAGACCTATTCAAATTTTTATATGGATTTGGATTTTAGGCATTTCCGTATAGAAAGAAAAGTAAGAATTTTTAACTGTTACTTCGTTAGCATAATAACTTAATATAATAAAAAAGGTAGCATTGGCAGTTTCGCATAGTACCATGAAATCCCCTTTAATTTATTTATGTTTGGAAAATTTACTTATTTAATGCTCCAATGAACGATTTGATAAATACAATAAAAAATATATTTACAAAAATATATATTAACAGGAAAAACTCACCTCTAGTAAGAAAAATGTAGCCAGCTGCAAATTTCCACCAAGAAACCAAAAAGACTTTCACTAAATTTATTTAAAATTACAACTAAATTTTTTCACTAAATTCAATTTTTAACTTAATTAAATTATGAAAACTTATTTTATTGAAATAAAATTAAACACATGACAAAAAAAACACATAAAAATAACACAAATAAAAACACTCTGAAATAAATACAATTTTAACATTAAAATCACTTTTATTTTTAAACACTTTTCAATAAAATTTTACAGAAAACATAAAAAATTAATCTAAATTTGTATTTTATTATCCTCGTTTCACTTATAATGTTTAACTAATTTTTATAAATAAATTATGACAAAAAATATTCACTTTTAAGTTGTTATCAATGACTTAACATTATTCTTCCAGTTGTTTTCACTTATTGCAATTAATTTACACTAAAAACAACTTATATAAAAAATAAGGAAAATAAAATTGAGAATGAGCACATAATGCAAGAGATAGAAATTAAAAAGACTCAATAAATATGCACATAATTCGAAAAGATAATAATTACTCTTGATTACTTTTCAATATCAATTCACTTCTTTTCTTTAAATTACAGTTTGAGAGAGACTTTAAAGAGAAGAAATGTGAACAAGCATAAACATGTTTATTTGATATGTAAAAATAAATATAAATATCTTTATTGTTATTATTTTTGACAACAATAACATTTAAACTCTTTTGAGATGATGAGAGCATAACACAAATCATAGAGACATGGTTGCCAGATAAATTTGAACAAAAGTTATATGGAAAAAAATCGTCAAATTTACTTTCTGAAATCATCAAAAAATCGTCAACCTTAAAATTATCTTATTCGTATGATTTTCTTTTTTCCTAAAAAGGATTAAATTTAAACAAAAGAAACAAAAATTTTAAGAGTTTTGAATGAACTAAAATTTTTCAGAAATTCCGCCTTTATTTCGCTAAAACAAACATAATTTTGAAGAGGTTTGTTTTCATTTTATAAAGTATATACGATTTTGAATTCTTTTAAATGTTTTAGCTTGGCATCTTTGTAAACACTTTGAAGATTCTCTCCAAAACTTTTCAAGGGAACGAAATGACACAATGTAGTCCAACTGGTCTGGTGTTACTTAAGTCTTTAAGATTAATGAACATAGAAACCGTATTGAAGTTATTTTTCCAAAATACATTGTTTTAATGTATTTAGCATTCCTTTAAAAGTATATTGCAACATTTCCTTTGCGCTTATTTATTATAAACCAAAATAATTATTTTTTGGACTTTGTATTTGTTATTATATTGAGTTTATTAAAAGTGGGCAGAACAATTCAATTAAGTCCAAGATTTAATAATGGGTAATGTAAAACCTTGGACAAATATAAAAATTAAAATTTTTACTGTTTGAGGAAGATCGTCAAATTTGGGACATAAATCATCAAAATGCCATTTTTGTTTCATATAATCGTCAAATCTGGCAACAATGTATAGAGAGGAAAATAAGAGACTCATTATCTCTCAATATTTTTGCATTTTCTTTAAATACTTTTATTACTTTTAGAAAAAAAATAATATGAGAGAGAGAGAGTATCATAACAAAGAGAATATGAGTGATATTATCTGAATCAAAGTTGAAACAGAAATGAACAAGCACAACAACTAATACAAAAACAAGTAAGAATGCTATATTCGACTAAGCCGAATTTCAATACCTTTCACCAAAGTAGGTGTGAAGTAATCACGTTATGTTCGTACATTCACACTTACATCACACTCACCAACTTATGGAATATATAAAAGTTTTTCTTAAATGTAACACAGGAAAACTTAATGAGTCACAAAATAAGTTTTATTTTTAGCTATAACTTTTTAGTTATTGAACTAATTTTGATCATTTTTGGAATGTCAATAAAATACACATAACTTAATATTATGACAAATTTTGTATTCTAATTCTCCGATTTATAATTGACAATTTTACGAAAGATCCTCGCTTACTAAGAGATAGCCTCAGATATCAGTCTATATCTTTTAACATATTGAACCAATCTTGTTGGTTTCAAATGGAAAACTTCTTATCACAAATAATCAGACAAAGTTTCATTTCTTATTGTGGTTCTATTGGTGTCTCATTCTTCATAATGCATATATTTTTTGCATCAAATCAAAATCTTAGTCGATTTAGCTATGACCGGCCGGTTCAAAGTAAAAAGCAATGGTCCACATGATGCAAACAAATAGAAAGCATTTTCAGAGGAGCTACCAACACACCTAATAAGAAGGCTGCCCGCTTAGCTCAGTGCTTGGACTACTCGGTACGAAAAGTTTAAAGCAGAAACGCTGCTAAACATTTATAGACTAAAAATGAAACAAGATTTTTCGCAATTTCACTCGAGAGAACGTTGAATAAATGTTTATAACCCAAAAGCAATCAAAATTTTCAAAAGATTATTTGTATGCCCAGCAATATGCAGTTGCGGCAAAAGAAGCCAATCATTTGTTGCAACGGACTCTACAAATACCGAAATTTACTTCAGAGAGTGTTTAACAAAAATGCTTCCATTTATAGGACTTCATAATATTCTACTTATTTTTGGCTTGAGTGGTATTAAAACAATAACGTGGTATTTGTGCCGAGAAACCCTTCTAACTGCCCGAAGCTAAGGCCGGTGGAGATTTATTGGGCTCTTGTTAAAAGAGAATTGAAGAGCACGAAATTTGTGATTTTTTGTAAATTGTAATAACAATAACTTTAAATGTTTATAGAACTTTTTTTCTTCAAAATACCTTCCCACCCCTTCCCTTTGCGATTATATTTTAATCCAGGAAACTAATTGTGACAATTAGCAGAATTGTTGTATAAATTATTAACAAACTTACCAAATGTCTTGAAAGAAATCACGAAAAGAGGTCAGATTAATTTTCTCCCTTTTTGCTCTATTTAAAGCTATAAGTTCAATTCGTTTAAGCTGCAATTTCAATTTGGTAAAATTTGAAGTTTTTGCGTTAAATTTTTGATTAAACAAATGTTTGAATTTGTTAAATAAATTTAAGTTATTTTATTAACTATTTGAAAAATTAAATATAAAAGGGGAAAAACAGCTTAGACAAACAATTTTAAAATTTTCCCCTGCTGAACAAAAAACGAAAACAAGGAAGAAATATTTTTGAAACAAAAAATAGAAGAAATATTTTACTGCCATTTTCAACATAAAAGGGTTTACTTATAAAAAGATAAAAATTGTGGAAGAGCGGGAGAGAAATAAAAACAAAAAACAAGTGGGAATGTTAAAGTCGGTCAAGCCCGACTTTCTTATACCCAACACCACATTGTTGGTTAAAAACGATAGTTACGAAAAATTAATGAACAACTCTCGTATAATTTGATAACTAATTTTTCTTTAGTGTTCAATACATTATTCCGACACTAACTGTTATGTGAAATGTATGCATTTTAAAATTAATTTTTCTAGGTGATTATAGGGGAGTTAGAGGAAATTGTCGACCGACCCTCGTATAATTTCGCATATCGATTTTTGATCATATTTATACTAATTTTACCAGTTGTTATTTCAATAGAAACGTTCATGTAAGATTTATGTCCACCGAAGTGATAATTGGAAGCAGGTTTATATGGGAGCTATGAGAAGCAATGGTCAAACTCTAGTATAATTTATATTTAGAACTTCAATTGCTAAAAGTCCCATTCTGGGAGGACAGTTATATGGGAAGTACCTGAAATATTGGTCGAATATGTCCCAAAATAATGTAATGCACAAAATTCCATTAATATATTTCAAAAGATGCGAACTTTACGTTTGCATTTACAGCCAGCCGGACGGACGGACAGGCGTACGGATGAACATCGTTAAATTGACTCAGAAAAAGATTCTGAATAGTATGGTTTACTTAAAGGTTGGAATAACATCATTTTTTCTGTATGATACAAACATAAGCACAAACGCATAATATCCCAACTACCTATGGTGGTGTAGGGTATAAAAACAATTTTATGGAGTTTAATTTTGCTGCTTATAAAATACGATTGAAATTTAAATCAACTTTAATAGAAATAAAAAATATATATTATTTTCCATATTAAATTCTTGCAAGAAATCAAAAACAACAACAACTTCAACAAGATGAAAAAGGACCGTAAGATGGAAAAAACAGAAACCTGAAATTTAAGCAGCCCATAAAGAACCGACAACACCATTTTAACAATAATAAATTATTTTCATTTCTTTTACATTTAGGGAAGAGTATTTTGGAAATACTCTTCCCTTTTTTTCATTTTCATTTCTTTCTTATTTATTTTTCATTCACAAAAAAGAACAAAAAGAAGAACATGAAATTCGTAAGATCTGCATATGGAAATCTACACATAAATTTAAATTTAAGAAAATTTTTGTTCTATTTTATAATTTTTTAAATTAAGGACTTTTATTTATTTGTATGTATGTGTAAGTCTATGTGTGAAGTACATATGTAAATGTTGTTATATAATCTTAAGATATATATTTACTTGATGTGTTCATAAGTTTGAGGTAATCAATATTCTTTTGTTGTATTTTGTGTAAAAAAAGCGTATGTTTGTATTTTTATTTGTGGCTTATGTCAAGGGATGTATCCCTAGAGGTTTTCAAATAAGTCACAGATAACAAGGTATTATTAAAAAAAAAACCAAGAATGAAGAACAAGAGGAAAGAGATTTTGCTTACTTTAAATAAAAAGGAGAAACTAAAAAAATAGAGATGCTGATGTTAAAATTGACATTAACAAGATATAAAACTTAATAGACTTATGGAGAAGATGGGAACCTAAAAGATAAAACGACATTTAAGTAAGACTTAGAGCAAGAAATAAAACCCCAGAGGATTCAAAAGGGAAGAATTAAGTGGCAAAGCATTTTTATATTTTTTTCTATTTCCTGGTTACAGCATGGCCAAATTTGACTTAAGCATGTAAGAAATTTAGTAACCTGTTCAGATTATCATATATTTCAAATTTTAATTTAATGAAAATTTGTTTCGAATAAATGTAATTTTTTAGAGAAAATTGCAAAATGTATTATTTAAATGAATATATAAATTTTGAATAATGTTGGAATCATGTTTTGTTAAGATTATATGATGAAAGTTTTATTACAAAATTTTACAAAAATTTAAAATTTTTTAATTAAATTTTGTTGTGTAAATCAATTTTTAATAAAGATAATGTTTAATGAAAATTCAATTCAGTAAATTTTTTTTATAAAAAAGTTTTACTGAAAATTTATTTTTAGCATTATTTTAATTTTAATAAAAAAAACATGTTTTTTGATAAAACGGTTGTGATTTTATTTTTAATTTATGAACATTTTTTTTTTTTTTTGAAATTTTTTAGAGAAAAATAATTAAGATTTTTTTAGAATTTTTTTTTAATTTACTAAAAGCTTTTAATAAATTTTTAATGAAATTATTAATTTTGAAAATAATTTTTATGTTATATATTTAGTAAACTTTTTTTTTATTTTTAGTGAAATTTCTTTTATAAAATCTTCGTGAAATTTTCTTTTATAAAATATTTTAAGTAAAACTTTTCTTAGAAAATTTTTAGTGAATATTTTTTAGATTTTTTCTTATTTTTCAGTAAAAATTTCCTTAAAATGTTTAATAATTTTTTGAAAGCAAATATTTATTTGTTATAATTAATGAACTATTTAATGAACTTTTTTACAAAATTTTTAGTAAAATTTCCTTTCTTAAAAATTCTTAGTAAAACTTTTCTTACACCTTTTTCAGTCAAATTTCGTTCATATTTTTTTCTAATTTTTTAGAAAATTGTTATTGTTTTTAAGGAATTGTTTATTTTTTAAGATAATCTTTCTGATTTTAAATAAATAAAGTTTTAATAATAAAAATATAAGTCGGATATTGCCGTCTATTATACTCCATGACGCAGAAATAAAAAATTATGAACTGTACGAGAGGCAGTTTCTATAATTTGTGCATGAATTAAATATACTTAGTTGAAATATTTTCATGAAACTCACATAAATGAGAGATTTATAACTTTTAAGATAAATTTCTAGTTATTTGAAAATTAAAAATACGGAAGGATCCTCGCTAAATATGAAGTTTTATTTTCTAATTGTATAAAAATTCTAAAATAAAAATTTCAGTTTCAAATGGAAAATAAAACTTATATATAAATTTTAGTGAAAAATGCTTTTTCAAGTAAAAAGTTCATGTTAAGTGAAAATTCACTTTTTAATCAAAAATGCCGCTTTTAGTTAAAATGTAATTTTTCTAATTTTGTTATAAAAAGGTGCAAAATTAAAATGTGTTATCAAAATTCGATCATTAGTCGATTTAGGTTTAAAAATCAGTATTGATAGATTTCCATATTTTAAAGATTTAGAATAATCCATAAAAGAGATCACAGATAATACTTATTTTAGTCAAAAAGTGCAGTAAGAATGTTTATACCAAAAATTAAATTTTTATGAAAGTTTAAATATTCTCTCCTAAATGCAATTTTTGTTCACACTGTACAGCTGCATCATCCGAAAAATCTCTCCTTTGTGAATTTCTTTAAAAACATATTTAATTTTATCTTGATATTAAATTTATTATTTAAAATTATATAATATTTGTTTCTATTTTAAATCATTCATTCTCTATTCTTATCGGTTTTCTTTAGAGGAAACAATCCCCATAAAATAACCTCACATTTTTATATGCCATAAATCATTAATGTTTGGTTTGTTTTTCAACATCCTCTTTTGTTATAAGTCTTTTTTTCTTCTTGTTTACAATACATATGTATGTGTGAATGTGTGTATTAAATTTTCATTTTATTTTCTATTTAATACCAACAGCAAATATTTTATCTGTTCTTTAAAAAAAAAAAACTCAAACAAAAAAAAACGAAAAATAGAATTTTAAAACCAACAGGACATGCTTCACTTAAACTATCCTTCGGGGAACAATTATGTTGCTAGAAAAGTATGTTAAAATATTTTAAAGTTGCTGGTGATGTTGCTGCTGGTGCTACTGGTATTATTCTTACTGGTGCTACCAACAAAATCTTAAAATTAATTATGGTTTGATCTCAGAAAAATTATGAAACTGAAACAAAAGCACTGAAAAAAACAAGTAGAAATGTTGTAGTCGGTCATGCCGACTTAGTAATACCCTATACTGCATTGTAGATTAAATGACAGATTGAATAACCTTCGTATAATGTGCTTCACAGATTTATGACCAAATGTGTTGTACATTAATATTGAGGACTTTTAAAACTGATTTTCGTTAAAATCGCTTTATCGGAAGGACATTTGTATGGAGTTACCTGAGGTAATGAACCGAACATAACCAATTTCAATAGGCTTCGTTCTTGAGCCAAAAATATATACGTTTCCAATTTCATCAAGATATCTCAAAAATTGCTACCAATAGAGTGTTCACAACGTTTACATGGACAGTCAACCGGAAGGTCGGACGTCGATTAAAAAGAAAGTGATTCTAAGACAAACGGTATATTTAAAGTGGGAGTTACACTATTTTTTCTGTATGCTACAAACATCAGAATAAACGCATAATACCCCAATCACTTACCGTGGTGTAGAGTTTAAAAACAATCGATAACAAAAGAGAGAAAGCAGTTATTTTAAAATGTTGTTTTATTTCTCAAAAAAGTTAATTTAGATTTATGGCCTTAAACGAAATATTTGCTGCATTGGGAGCATAATTTTATTTAGACAATTGATGGGAAATCATAAGCAAAGAGGGAGAGAGGGAATAGAAAATAATCAAAATTAATAACTTATTTCCAAAAAGGAAAATACAGTGATTTTAAATTAATTTGAATGAATTAAGAGGAGAAGGAAAATTATGATGTTTCAACAATACAGTCACCAACTCCATTTCTAAATAAGGATATTTTAATTTTTTATCTCGTAGGTAACTCCATTAACATATCAGAGGATTGAAATGAATTTTGTAAAATCACAAAAAAAAACATATGTTGGCCAAAGCAAACAAATTATGAAATTTTGCAAAATTAAAATTTTATTTCAATTGCGATTTCAAATAAAAACAAATAAAAATATAGTATTTTTATTTGTTTTTATTTCAGTTATACCGAATCTTCAATACCCTACACCACAAATTCATGTGAGGTAAATACGTCATGTTTCGTGCAGACACACTTACTCAAAAACGTAACCATCATAAAAACGTTTTTCTTAAATGTAACACAGAATCACTTAACAAAATTAGTTATATTTTTGGATACTGAACCGATTTCAATAATTTTTGGAATACTAATGAAGTTCACATAACTCAATATTATGGAACATTTTATATGAAACTTCTCAAACTATAGCAAATACTTAGGCCAAATTTCATTGAGCTCGTTCAGTTTTAGTGGATGTGAGCGAATTCTATGAGAGCTATAGTGAACTAATATTTGTAAAACTCGCTTCTCAAATATATGTAAAGTCCAAAAATTTTATTTGTCGAATTATAATGAATCAGTATAAATTTTAAAGTTTTATCAGCTTAAAGTCCTTAAGAATCCTTAAATTTAAAACACTATACTAAGAAGAGGCATTATATGGGAATTGTTACCGAATATTGCCCGATAATTAAAGGTATTGCTGAATGGACTGATAGTCGTCAAATTAGTTATATATATTAAAGAAATTTCAATTAAATTGCTTCATACTAGAAAGGTAAAGAGCTTAAAATTTGGGAAATTGTTCTATATAGTAATATAATTGTGCCACTTTTCAACAGAATCAATATATATTTAAGATTAAAAAGTTTTTCCGGTTATGAACCTTTTTTAACTAAGTCAAATAATGTGCCTACCACAATACAATATCTTTAGGTTTACTTCCAAATTAAAATTAATGTGTGGCAATTTTGATCCTTTAAATTTGAATTAAAAAAATTTTGCATATTTTATTCGTGTAAATTCTTTAGAGTCTAATGAATTTTAATTGTAAATTTAAGCAAAGTTTTTCTTCTGAATTTTAAAGTTGTTCAAATAAAAACCTATAATTTTTCCTACAGAACCGATATTGCTGTTTTTTTTTAAGAAAACTGAAAATAATTAATTAATTTCGTTCTAATCGGGTAATTATTATAGACGTGAGAATAAAGCAAAGTCAGTTTTTTTTTATCTGGGAATATATATTTTAGGAATATATACTGCAGCCTTCCGATCAACATGGGTTATGCAGAGCAATAAAAAAAACAAACAAAAAAAAACACATGATTGAAATTTGAAAGGACCATTTACAATTTATTTCCCATCTTCAAGTAAAACAAAACAGTTTTGGTTTGCAGCTTAAAGTTTTATATGTCTGAGATACCCTTATTGAGTTTCCATCAATGGATTGCTTATGTGTGTATTCTTCCATAAGATTTTATCTCATAAAAGTCCTAAATATAAATCAATTTTAACGAAATTTTTTACAAATAATATTCCTAAAAGTAGTTTCAAATTTTACGAGAATCGGTCTTTAATATCTTATTGGTCCCATGCAATTCCTACTTCTCGAATATCATATATATTTGGTGTTAATAAAATATATATAAGCAGAAATCGATATTTAAAATTATACGTTGGTCAATCCATTGGCTCACACAAAATCTTTTGCCAGAAAAATCCTTTTGAAATTTTGGTATAATGAAACTGTTAAAAATAAATCATTAAACTAAATTATACGAAAATCACTCTATAATTTTTCGTAGGATCTTTTATATATATTTAATGATCGGGCGAGAACGACTTCAATACCCTTATTTTTTATTTTAAGCCCAATTTTATATACTTTCAATAGAAAATATAAATGATTTTTATTTGAATTTAGAAATTTCAGTTGTATATATGAACTCCGATACCAGACAGTCAAATATATGGCAAAGTTCATATTTTGTTTTTGTCCGAGTTATCTGGTTTTGCATGATTCTCTTTTTTTTTTGTTATATTACGAATGACAAACCTGTAAAGCTTAAGTTCTTTTGTAAGATTCTGTACTGATTTCATTCTTGAAATTCGTTGAAATGTTTGACGAATCAGGAATCATTCTGGGAAGAGGTATTTTCGCCTTTTATTAAAAAAATATTCCCCATTTTTTAAATTAATTTATTGCTTTCAAAATTTGATGTTGTTTTTTCTAATTTTTTTAAAGAGGAATATTCTAGTATAAATTTAAAAAATTTTTTTGGACTGTAATTCATGAGATAATTTTCCATTAACAGAAAAAAAGTAAATTTAATTTCTACAACTTTTTCAATCATAAAAATGTTAAGTTTGACTTAAAGCTTTTTGATGCATGAAATATATTTTACGTCAAAAACATTATAATTTCCATAACAAATTTCAAACATATTTAACTTAAGAGAAAAATTTACATAATTTTAAAAAATATTTATTAAAAAAAATGTTATATAAAAAATATTTCGACCAAATTCGACATTGAAAGTTTACAAAGTTATGAAAAATTCACTTTTATTTCAAACACATATTTTGTGTGTATGTGTAGAATATTATTTGTATGTCTATGTTAATTCCTAGCTGTCACTCAATGTCATATTAATTTGTTTTATTTTTCTCTTAAAAAATGTTCATTATTAAAATAGAAAAAAAAGAAACAACAAAAGAATTTATTTTTAATAACAACAATAAAAACAAAAATATATGTATAAATAGTTGCCGGTATGCTAATTTCATTCTGTATATTATATTTATACTCTCCACCACAACAAGTGTTGATGAGGTTATATAACATATCATATGTAACGCCAAGAAGGAATCAACTAAGATCCTAAAAAGTATATAAACTTTTGCATAGAAAGAAATTCTAGTCGATTTGACTATGTCTGTCTGACTTTCTGTTGTTGGCACATTGGTCAAAGTAGTTGTTATTGTCCTAAGAAATTTCCTATTAAAAACCAACCTCTTAAAACGGAAAAATTTAATCAACGATTGTAATTAAACTGCTTATGAATTTTCATGCCATTTAGTAAAAAAAAATTACACATATTAAAGATATTATGGATAGGACAGGGGGAGGTATCCCCCTTTCAAACGAAATATTTAAAAAACTAATACGGGAAATCTCAAAAAAAAAAATCATATGAATAGTGATTTGACAGCGCATTATTGAAGACTACGAAATATATGAATAGAGTACGGGACTTATAAAATTTTGACAAAATTTTACATAAAGTATATATCTGAAACTGTTAGAGAAAATTTCAATAACATTTGGGACGTGAAGAAGGTTTTTATAATAAAAAAATTTATATAAAAAAATTCGAATAGGGCACGAGGGAGTTATATTCCTCGTTACAAATGATATTTTTAATGTTTTTTATCTATGAAACTGTTACAGAAAATTTTATGAAATTTAACGATTTTATTATACGATAATGGAAAAATATTATAGAAAAAGTAATGCTGAGATGGTGCACGGAATACTGGTATCCTCTTACAAATGCAATTTTCAATATGTTTCCAATATTTATCGAATATAGAATTCAAACTTACTTTATTGCCATGAATACCAAGTCACATTACACATTTTTTGTTTGTGTTGATAGCTTTTTTGATTTGTCTTATATTTTTCTTGTAGGAATGAGAATCAAACAAAAATTAATTAAAAAAAATATGCAACAAAAAAGCAATTATTATTAAAAATTTTTGTAAAAAAATAAGAATCCTCTAAAACATGGATCATGAAAGATCTTCAAATTTGAATGAAATTCCCAAATCCCTCCCCACGAAAATCTGTCAACAAATCTCTTTTAAAATCCCCACACCGTATGTTAACAACAACATCTTAAGCAAAAATCTTAAATATTGAAAAAATTTACCTTAATATTTTCAATAGTCCAGAAAAAAAATTAAATAAAAATCTTTATTCCCTCATTAAAGTAACACAAATGCAGAAGAATAAAACGAAAAATAAAAATACCAGCACAAACAGAGAAGAATTTCGCTTCACTGGCCATTTTGTTAATAAATCATTTACACTTGACAATGTCAGATGGTAAAAAAAATATAAGAGAGAAAATAAAAAAATATGGCAAAATAAAGTAAAATAAAAATAAAATAAAGATAATAATAAGATCTTAAAGTTTTGTTACCATTTTGTTTGATAAGTTACATCCATTCGTTTGTCGTTTTTTTATACCCTACACCACTGTAAGTGTTTGGGGAATTTTGCGTTTGTGCTGAAGTATGCAACATGCGTAAAAAATAGTTCAATAATATCGCTTAACACAGAATCATTTTCTGAGTCGATTTAACAATGTATGCCCGTCTGTCTGTATGACCGGCTGGCTGACCATGTAAACGTTATGAACAGTCTATAGGTCGCAATTTTTCAGATATCCTCTCGTAATTGTATTTTAAGATCATAGAAGGATTTTAACTAAGTTAGGCACAAGTAAGTCTTATAATCTTCTTAAATGATGTGCCAAAATATACGAGGCTCGACCAATTTTTCATAGGACCCATAAAAACCCCCTTCCAAATAACACGTTTAATGGCATAAATCTCACATAGACGTTGGTATTGTAATAATTAATGCTCAAATTAAGATACATATGTCTAAAATTATACGAAGGTCGGTCCATAATTTCTTCTAGCTCTCATGCCGTATAAATTTCACATAAATGTTAATGTCACAATAATGTACTGCAGAGTTAAAAATAAATCAAAAAATTTAATTATACGGGTCATTTATAAATTTTACATAATTAATATTTAAAATCAACATTGTGATAGGTCAGGGGCTTCACCGACTATAACATCCTTACTTGTTTTTTTTTTACTTTTTCATTTGTCAGACGACAGACATTTTGCCATCAAGCCAGATCTTGTTTTTTGTTTATTTATTTTAAGTGAATGAAAAATGTAGGAAAACAAGAGCACAGAAAAAAAAACACGTAAAGAAAACACAATGAAAAGTTATTATTTTGACACAGAAAGTTGGTAAAGAAAAAAATTATGTAATATTTTACACAAATCATTATTGACACGTCAATAAGGAAGAAAAAGGAGGTTTAATAGTTCATCATTTATTTGGTGAAGAGATCAGAAAAGGGATAAAATAAAAATTATTTTTATTTAAATTAAAAATAATTTTATTTAAATAAAAAAAGTAAAAAATTATATCATTCAATAAGTTGCTGAAGGAGCACTAGACTATACTTGATTTAAATAACAAATATTAATCATACTAATACATTAATGATAATATAAAATTTCATTTGTCAGAATTGTTTCGATAAAAGTTTACTTTTTTCATCGATCAATTTGTTATTGCAAATCAAAAATATTGGGGCATCATTTGTGTAAAAAAACAATTTTAATTCAAAACTTTAATTTTGACTCCAAAATTCAAATTCTCTTCAAGAATTAAACTTTTAGTAAAAATTGAATTTTTAGAGAAATTCAATGAAAAATTCCATTTTATAGAGAAAAATACAATTTATTAAAAAACATTAAATTATACATTTTTATTCTAAATTGCAATTTTTAATTAAAAACTAAATTAAAAATATAGAAAAAATGCAAATTTTATATTTTTTCATAAAAAACGAAAAATGTATTTTTTGTGAAAAATAAAATTTTCTAGAAACCACAATAATTTAGAAAAATAAAGTAAAATATTAATTTTAAGAGAAAATCCAGTGAGCTAGAAACTCAAATTATAGAAAACAACGTGATCAATGCTACTTTTTTCAGAAAAGTAAATGATTTTTTTGTGCAAAATGCAATTTATGTGTAAATGCAATTCTTTGTTAAAAATAAATTTTTTTGTTAAATACAACTTTTAAAAAAAGTGCAATTTATAAAAAATTGATTTTTTAGAAGGTTTAAATTATAGTAAAAAAATAGTGAAAATGTAAGAAAAATGTAAGAAAAAAATGCTACTTTTTAGAAAAAATGCTACTTTTTTAGAATAATTGGGATTTTAAGGAAAAACTGAATGTAAAATGCAACTTTTAAGCGAAAGTTGCTCTTTTTATATGTTTTCCTTTAGATAAAAATGAAATTTTTGTTAAATGCATTTTTTTGTAAAAATTTTATTTTTTAGAGGAAATACCATTTTTGTCAAAAATGCCATTAAAAGAGAAAAAAATAAAAATCTAACATTTAAATAAAAATTTAATTTTTAGAAATAAATTATTTTTAATGTCTTTTACAGAAAAAATTAAAAATTTATTGAAAGCAATAATTTGTGAAAATGCAAAATATATTTATAAGTCCAAAATTAAAAAGCTTACTAAAAATGACGTTCTTTTGTGATCAATATTTTAAAATTAGTAATTTAATTGACTTTAAAGCTAAAACTTAAAAATTCAAATGATTCGTGTCCAAAATCAATTTCTTCAAATGTTGTTTAAATTTAAAAATGATTTAACAAAGTAAATAAAGCGTTTTTGCAAAATAAGTTTTATCTCTGATCATATGTACAAACTTTGAAAATTGTATTAAAATTTAATTAAAAAAAATTAATAAAAATAAATCAAAGAATAATTATTCAAATTTAATGAAATTTGGCGGTAGCAAACCGCGCTTATTTCACTAGCAAACAAATTATAAACCGATATCTGAGACAAATTACGAAGAAAAAACTTTTCTAAATTTTTCAACAAAAAAAGATTTAAACAAACATTAAATTTTACATACAGATATATATTTTTTATTATTTTCCTAAATGTCATCAAAATCGGATAAATAGAAAAAATGTAGAGGTTGGAATATGCAAAATTTTTATACACCCCAAAATCTTGTGCTAAATCGGTCGAAATTTTTAAGAAAAGAAATTAAATTATGCTGGGTTCTTTATTTGTAGTAGCTCTCATATAAGGTCCTTTCCCAAAATATGGTTCTAGCTTATAAAAATAGTAAATAATGACCAATTCTTTTGAAATTCTGCTCAATTATGTTTCTAATAGTCTTCAGTATATGTTATTAATGTTAGTGGTGGAGGGTATTAAGGATTCGTTTCAACTGAATATAGCATTCTTACTTGATCGCTTTAAAAATCTTTATCTCTTATACATATAAAAACAGTTCTAGATTAAAAATTTTATTTATATTCTTCTGTTAACAACTACAATAACTCAAACTCAGTAATAATGGTTATATTCCATTTTATCAATTGAAAAGATTACCATTTATGTTATAAATAATTCAAAATTCCTGTAAAGTCCTAAATAATTCGCCTTTTAACGCCATAATATCAAGCTCTCTGCATGATGTGATTTGATAACCAGACAACAAAAATCCTAAATCTTTAATAAAGTCAATAGCACAAAATTATGTTAATTCCTCCATAAGTTTCTCAATTCTTTACTCTGATTTTTTTTGTCACCTTAAAATCTTTTTACAGACAAACACCTTTCACCATTGTTAAACATTTTCATATTGTTGTCTCAAAAATTACCCAATTACGCTTTTGTTGCTAATCCTCAACACCCCCTGCCCCTGCAATAAAATCCACCTTAAGAAGATAAATAAATTTTTAATAAATATTTTCAACTGAAAATTAACAGATTTTCCAAACAAATAGTTCGCATTTGACATCATTTTGTTATTCAAGGTGTTTTTCTTGCGACATCATTTTTTTACATAATTTATTCATTTACACAAATGAACATCTTTTTCTTTGTCTCCTCATCCCTCCTTACATTGTTTCCCTTACTGTTAATGTGGATTAAAGTACAGAGAACAGGAAAAAGATATCAACATATAGAATATTCATGTTCTGCGCTTTTTCTGAAGAGGAGTTTTGCTTTTTTTGTTCGTTACTTCCGGGAAATGAAATAAATATTAAGCTTTTAACAAATTTTATTTTTACACTGATATTTATTCTTATTTTTACATGTCTGCGGCTTGTCTTAGGTTCAAGAAATTAATTATTATAACAAGGGAAAAAATTCTACGACGTCTAATTAACATGATTTTTTCTTTTTTTTAACATCAAATATTTATTTTCACTCTTAGTATTTTGCCACTTGCTTGCAATTTTCCAGTTTAAAAATATTTTATTTAAATAAAAGAAGGAAAAAGAAACACTTTTTTTGAAGAAAATTTGTTTAAAATTAAGCGAGATTTTGTTAAATTTTGTTAATGATGGAAATGAGTGTAATATGGGATGTTTTTTATAATGACAATTAAATATGAAATTCTTTATTTTTACGTACTTGGAAAGATAGCGTATTTAAAAATCATCAAAGAACAAAATTGAGCTCTTGATAAAGCATTAATAACGATACAAAATTTGCTTCGGTATATATTGAATCCCATAAATCAGTATATCCCAATATAAGACCCACAAATACACTCACAACAACATACAATATATAAATTTTATTCCTAAATATTAGAAAATTCTATTCAAATCAGTTGAATTGATAATTAAAAAAATGTTCGCCTGAACTTAGAGTTAAATAATTGATCGATATGAACAAACTGAAAATGCTGCGTTTATCCTTGAAGTATCCAATTACATGTGTATACAGATTGTCCATTAACAGACACGATATTGTAACGCCAAACAGGCGATTTATTGAATACCGTTTGTTTCCATTAGCATTTTCATAAAAAGCAACACATTTTAATGAAAATGGTCATTATTATGGACATTAAGAAAAATTTTAGAAAAGTTTACACAAAAAACTGAATATTTCATACTGTATATTTTTAGAATAATTACAACGATGAAGTATGAAGCTGAAGTATTATATCCAAAAAGATATTATATTTATTGAACATTCTTTAAATTATTGTCAAAAGCGATATTCAAACTACACTTTGTTTAAATTAAAAAAAAAAAAAAACGTATTTAAATGATATTCAGACTAGGAAGATCGAGTCTTTTTCGGAGAGTATTAATTCCTTAATTATTAATTATGATAAAAATCCAAATCTTAGTTCTTCTATGAAAAAAAATCCAAATCTAAGTTTTTGTATGAATTTTGAGATCGATATCTGGATCTACTATTTCTTTATTTTGCTAGTTTTAAATAGCAAACTGCTAGATAAATACTATCTGACCAAATTTAAATTAATTCGGGACAGACAGGCAGACAGACAGACATGGCAAATTCACTCAAAATGTTCACATTTTTAGTGAAGAATTAATTATTTTGAAATAGATTTCTTTGTGTGAAAATAACATTTTTGGAACATAATTATATTTAGACATAATTTGGTAATAACACAAGGAAGCATACAACAGTTCACTACATAATTGGGTTATCATTTACAACCATAGTATTGTGTTAACATAATATATTTATGTAGGTGGTCAACAGCGAATTCTGTCTGTGTGTCATTAATCATGCCACATACTAAAGTTATTACATAAGCATGGTTAACAACATTGGTGCGTCAACGTCCTTATCTATAACATTGTGGGGTAAACATAACAATCATAACAGTTAAGCATAATATGTTTCCCCTTTTTTATGGTAACAAAGATGTGTAGAAGTAGTCCTAAATTGACTCAGATTTTGATTTGAAGATACACTGCAGGTGCACACCGGGACATTAACGTTTTTTGTTTTCTAGAAATGTAACTTTTGAATGATTTGCTAAAGTTGTTTATTGAGTTAAAGAACAAAATTATCTTTTAAAGCAAGAAAGATCAGTCGATATCTTTACCCAGTTCAAAAATAAACAATTTCAATTTAAATTACGAATTTTCGTTTTTCTTTTTTTCATCTATGATTTCATCTTTTTCTGACTTAAAACAAACGTAGTTCCCAATGATCAAAAACCTAGAACTCTTTTTGTCAATTTAAAATAGAACCACATCACTTTAGTTTAGTTAAAAGTGCTGCCATAATGTGTTAAATTTCATATAAATCGATTCATCCGATCAAAAGTCACATTCTTATTTTCAAATAAATCGATTTTGTCCCACTGTAGGGTATTTATAATTTGTCATATAACAAATATAGCGTTCTTTCCCATCTATTTATATTTTTCCGTTTTTAATTCACCAAAAATTATAATCTAAATATATTAATGTGTATGTATACAGTGGTGAATATATATAAGCGCATAAAAGTGCCTAATTTTACTTGTTTCTTTGTAAATAACCCAATATAAATCACACTCTAATTCACATACATATACACTCTCGTTTTACATCTTAAAATGGTTTTCATGTTTCCTTGAAAATACAACAACTTTAAATGTTTGTGTTAGTGTACAAAATTTAAAGGTGCCATTTTAAGAAATAACAGCTTTAAAAACATCAACACTAACACCAAACACTGTGACATTATTAGGAACGACAATCTACACAATATGTAAATGTCTGTGTGCGTGCGTGTATTTGCCTGCGAGTAATAACAAACAACATTTTGTCCTTTACAAAATGGCTGGCTGCTGCTTTAAAGCAAAATACTCCTGCCCCTTAATTTCAATGTTCTAAGCAAATTAAATTCATGTTAGAAATACGAGGGCAAGAAAATGCTACAAAATAAAAAAACATATTTCGAAAAAACAACTAAATATGCGATGTATTTACAAGCATAAATGAATGAATAAACGAATGAACGAATTTTTGCCTCTAATAATTCCTTGAATTTTCTCTATTTTATAAAATAACAGGCCCAAAAATAACAAAATTTAATGTTGAGGGGAATAAAAAACCAGAGTTATTATTATTTTTTACATTTTATAAAATCACTCATACGTATTTTCAAATTTCAAACAGCAGCAGTAGAGGTAGAAGTAGCAACATTTTCTGTTACTCATACGCATGAGTGTTTTAATAAAAATATTATTAATTATACGCTTTGATGAAGTTTCTTTTAAATATTCGTTATTATTATGAACAAGAACAAGAATAAAAAACACATTGTAAAGTAGTTGTTTTACATGATGTATAATTAAAATAAACACTGAAATTTAATATGCAAAATAACACCCGAATAAAAGCCAAGAAAAAAATGGATCAAGGAGAAAATATGAAAATTATGCCATCCTGAGATGTTGTTAAATTTAAGGTTGTAATTTGACCTTTTAAGCAAAAAAATTACATTTAATTGATGACTTGCAAATTTATTTTTCGTAATTAAAAGGGACTTTCATAATAATTAATGAAAAAAATTCTTTTGGGAAAAAATTTAAATTGACAAATTTAATTTTAAGTGACTTTTATAATTTAAGAAAAATTTTCATATACATTTTCTTTAATCTTTCATTAAGATATGAAAAACAGACTTATATTTATATAAGCATTTAAATTTTTCTTGTATAACATAACTCGTAGTATAAATCCATTAACATTATTTATGGATTAAAATGAACACACTATTTATGAAGAAAACAGATAGTGAGTAACAAAATTATTTACACGTTTAACTGAAGAACTAAATACCAAAAATTTAACTTTTAAAAATAAAAATAACAAGTAAGAAAATTATAGTCGGACAGATCGGACTATGAAATACCCTACTTAACATTCTTAGTCATAAATGACAGCAAGGAATAATTTATAAACGACCCTAGAATAAGATAATTTTTGTTTAATATTGTTGTAAATGTTGTTGTCTTTATATATTAAAAATGTGGCTTGTATAATTTCCCATCCAAATTTAAAAGCCTTGAAAAAGTCCCCTGGCCAAATCGTAACCGAAAAAAATCGGAAAACGTTAGCAAAGAAACAGGATAGTCAAATATGCCGACATTCCAACTCCGGAGAAAATAGAAGGAATTTTAAATTATCAAAGTTCAACTACCATAAGATCACACATAGAGGGGGTTGTGCTAATGAACGATAGATACGAAACTGATTCATTTTTAAACTAAACTACATCATTATTAGACCATCAGCTATTAGGAGGAACTAAAAATTGCAAAAGTGATTTAGGAAACTGAAAGGAAGCTGAAAAATAAACACCGGCAGCAAGCTTTATTGAAGCTCTGATTTGGCAAACAGCTAGAGCGAATAAGCCAGAGATCTCCTAGTAGAAGTACTATATATTTGGTACAATTTCTGTACAAAGGCATAAAGTAATACTTTAAATAACCAGAAACTAAGCTGATAAAAAAAGAAGCTTGAAACAGAATATGAAAATATAAAGATTTTAAAACAAGATGAAACAACTGTGATAAAAATAAATCTTCTCTTCTGTAGTATTTAAAAACATAGGTTCAAACATAATGCTGGATTTTAATTCTGAGTAAAATCTTAATTACAAGCTTTACTTAATCTGAAATTTCAATACATTAAAGTAACTGATCGTTTCTTGAGTAAATTTAATCAAATTACACCCTGTTCAAAAATGAAAGTTTTCGAATCGATCGAATCAGATGGGACATAATTTAGGCTGTAAGTTAGGAGTGGCCGAGCGATGTGATAATGGAAGATCATAAACTACATTAAATGAATCAAAGTTTCCATGTGATTGTCTAATAAATTTTAAACAGAAATCACCTTTCAAATTTCAACAAAGGCGTAGCATTTACTTGGATCCACATGGACCAAATTTTCCTACTCTTAGATTTATTTGTGCCAAATTCCGGAAAGAACATCCGAATATGGTCAACTTCAATAGGCACCATTCTTAGTCTAAAGTAATATGTTCCATATTTTATCAAGATATTTCAAAAATTGCATCTTGTAAGGAGAGAGAAACAGACAAATGGACATCGTTTTATCGACTCAGAAAAAGATGGGTGATAATCATTTTTTCTGTATGTTATGTGTAGGGTATAATTTTATTTGCTTGTAGGTTTGTTTAGGACTTGTAGCCAGCTAAACTGCTAGAAAGATTTTGCTGAAATTTTTACAGAATGATCCACATATACCCGAAGGCTATAAAATAATTCGATAGGAACAGGGGGAAAGTTACCCCCAACAAATCAAATATTGATTATTGAATATCTAAAGAAATATAGTAGCGAGAATTTTCAAATTTGGTTTCAATAACTTCTTCAAGGAATTGTTTTACTTTATGAAATGTAGGTAACCCCCATACAAAGAAAAACTTAATATTCGAATATCTAAAAAACACTACACCCAGATTTTTCATATTTGGACCCAGTACATTTTTTAAATAACTGCTTTACTGAATTGAATGAAGTGCGAATAGAATCAAGGGGAGTTATTGGGACCATTTGGAGGTTGGCCTAAAAATAATTTTTATTTCACCTCATAAGAGCGACAAAGCACACCGGATCTTAGCTAGTTCAATATATAGACAAAAAATCGAAAATTGAAATGTCATTTTTTTTGCTGAAAATATTCATATTCCTGATTTAAAAGTACTTAAATTTCTATGAATCAAAAATTACCAGATATTAGAAAATTTCGGAGATTAGAATTATAACTGAAATAAGTCTACTATATAACAATTTCATTGTTTTCTCAAAATTATAACTCGTTTCACCCACTGTTCTCTTTTTTAAACTTTGTTAATTTCCACACATGTTAAGTTTAAATTGCTAACGCTATAAATATAATACACATATGAATATTTACAATAATAATAATGAAGACAACAACAAGAACAATAACTACAATTGCTTACATACATTTTCAACTACTATTTTAGCAACAATAATAGTAATAAAATTGAATAAAACTCCATTAAATAATTTCTTTTACTCTGAGGTACCATCGTATAAGAATGTAACTATAGTTTCAAAATACATTTAATGGCATTTTCTATCAAGAATAATTTTTTATTTCAGTTATTGTTGTTGTTCGTATTCTTGTTGCCAATATCAAATAGAAATATTGGCAATTTATTTATATATTTTACACACTTTAATAGACACACACGCATACATAAGCACACACAACTGATATAAGATTTTAAAGGCAGACAGAACGATTTCTTAACAAAAGACTAAACAAAACTGAAACCAAGTTTTTTGTAAGAATTATGCACAGTGGGGTGAGATAAAGAAATAAGGAATAATAAATATAATAATTAAATAATATCAGAAGGAATTCAAATGTTGAATGAATTGCTAATTAAATTATATCTAATTTACTTATTGAGAATTTTTTAAATTAAAAAAATTCCCGTTTATTTATTTTTCCAAAAATTATATAATCATTCCCACTGTTTTGATTTTTGTGCATTATGTTAAGAGATAAAATAGAAAGTAGGACAAAATTATATTATTCTTTTTAATAAACTCATTTTTGTGTGCAATTATTGAAAAAGTTTTCTTACTTTAATGGCGTCAATGATTCGATACGATATCTGTGTATATATAAGTACATATAGACATTTATTCTTTTATATATAAATGTATTTATATTTGTACAGTTTTTTTTTTTTTTTTCTTTTTATGTGTTTATATTTTAAGGAAAAAACAAGTACAAAAGATATAAACGACCAAGGCCGACTACATAATACCGTGCACAATGTTGTGGATTATAAATTAAAATTAGGAAACGAAACGTTGTTTAATTTTGTGCCAAAAACTATTATGATTTTAACATTTATGTCAAATTCGCCCGTTTCAAAATCAGTTTTTCCTGAGATCTTTATTTGGAAGATATGGGAAATAGTTATCCGACTTACAAAAACTTCGAGCATCGATTTCTGCCGATATTTGTCTAAATTTGTTCAAATATTATTACAACATCAACTTATTTGCGAGAATTGTTCATTTATTAGTGATAAACATGATATTCGAGATTGTCTCGATAAGAAATTTTAACTCGACAGGAATATCATGAAGCGTATTTTTGCCAAATTTACTTTAAGTCTTTATATAAAAAACATCCTATCATATTAGTGACTAAACAGATGAAGCTAGAGACATAAAACCTGGAAAGCATTTTTGGGAGAAAGGTGAAAACGAGTAAGCTGGTAAACTAGTTAACTTCATATCTTTTAAAAATAAATAATAATTAAAAAATTCGTGATTATCGTGTTCCTAAATAAAAAAAAGATGATTTATTTTTTTTTAATTATTTTTTGAAATAAAATGGTTGACTACCTTAATTTAGTACTTTTTTGGCACCCAATTTGTCTTTCTCACCAGTACTATTTATATGAATTTATTACATTCGAAAATTTCCAAAACAAGGGAAATATAATTTTTCACATTTTGAAAATTCGCATTTTTGGAGTAAAAGCATGTAAAAGAAATAAATTTGTATCGGACAAAAGTACCAAAAAGGAGGTAAAATGGGATTTTAGTACCTCTTTTAGATTTTGAGACAAAATTGCTAAAATTTGACAAAAAATCATTAATGTGATACATTGGTGTTAAAAAAGAGTTAATAAGCTTTTTTGAAGTACCAAATAAGAGTAATAACATTGTAGCATTGTTCTGAGCATTTAAGAAATTAAAATCTAGGAAGTTTCGAGGACAAAAATAAAAATGGTACTTTTTAGATTGCATTCTATTTTATGTTCATTTTGAAAGTTTTTCCATACTCAGTGTTCTTCTACATTACTAAATCTAAAAATACTAAATTGAGGATATACGTTCGCAATCGGGTGAGAATAAAAAAAATCGAATTCTGTGGAACTTTTTGGATCTTCCTAAGGCAATTTTTTATTGTGAGGAATAAATAATTTATGTGCATGGAATTGACGACACACAAAAAATAACCAAAGATTTTTTGGTACCATTTGAAATTTCCAATAGTACTTTTTTATAGTTAACTTAACAACATGAAACAAATTATATATTTTGTATTTAGGCCTTTAAAGAACTTTAAATCCCACTCTAGGAAAACACTTTTATAGCGACTAGATGAAATTATGGACCCATAATCCTGGGATAAAAATTCTCATCGATATGTAATTAAAATGCTATGTGTACACAAAGTTGAGATGAACATACAGTCAGATGGACATTATTTAATTTAGTCAGAAGGCGATATATTAATTCAGAACTGGTGGTATCATCATTCTTTTGCTCCAGTAACATGATACAGTAATATATTGACCAATATTTTTAAGACTCTAAATTTATGACCGTCGGATTATACGTGAACAATGTAAGCAATTAATGGTTTTATCAAAATAAATTATTATTCCAACAGATGACCTTATAGAGACTTTATAATTAAATACAACCCGATATTTGTGATAGTGCTCTTTTATGTAAAGGAAACGTACAATAATATTTTCGGAAAATTATCATGGGATTGCTGAATTTAGAATATTTAAATTTCATTTAAATATGTGTAAAATATGACCAGATATAAATAAAATTAAAAATGAGTATATTTTAACTTAACTAAAAATTAGGCAGCATTTCAATAAATTTGGCCTTTTTGTGTTTTATAAGCTTAAAATCTTATTACGCGAAAGGCGTTTATATGTGACAACACAGTTCTATTATTTTGACTTCCTTTTTATCTTAAAGTAAACTTTTCACAAAATCACCTTCAAATTGCAACTAATCCTAAATCTGCGAGGTATCCAAATTTAATTTTTTTGCCTATAACTATTTTATGAAACCCACTTGGAAACGATGATAATAAGTTTTGATTAAATTCAATTATTTTTATATGAAAATGCAGAAACATTTTTTTTTAATTTTAAGCTTGTCTCAGATGTCGGACTATCATATTTTTGTTATTGGATAGATTTTATTTTTGATTGATTGCACAATTACTCTTATCATTTGAATATTTCCAACAAAATGGCGGACATAGATTAATATACTCAGTTTTTAAGATGATATAAGAACGTATATATACTTCATAAAATCCTAGACGATTCATATTACTTACGGAATTACGAACTTAATACGCATCTCATTCATCACTTGTGTTGGTGTAGGGTTCAAAAAAAAACTGAAGTTAAAGCTATTCAAGTTTTTACCTCATTGAATTGTTAATTTTATGATGGTTCATTGTAAATAACACATACACACATACTACATGCAGACACTCACTCACACACATATGTAAACATATATTTAAACATTTCCTAACACACGTACGCAACAATATGACATTTCATTCGCTTATAGAGCTTTAAAGAGAGAGAGAGAGAGAGATGGAAAAACGAAGAGTATGAAATTTTTAGTAAATGAAATGGCAGTTTGTCGAAAAGTCATAAAAAAGAAATATACAACAACTTTTTATTGTAGTTTGGTAATTTTATTCTGTTTGTAACAATGTATGCGTGTCACTCATGTTAGTATGTGTGTTAGTAATTGTGTGTATTTTACTTTTTGTTACATGTAAAAATAAAACTTGATAATATGCATTTCTCTTCTTTTTCATTGGTTTGTGTCTTGTTTATTTGTCATTTCTTTTAAAGAAAAACACTCAAACGGAAAATATAAAAAATAAAACATGATAATTTGTGAATAAACTGTTGTCTATAAAGAGAAAACAAGAATAATACTAAGGAAATTAAAAAATCGGAATAATCGTGATAAATATATCTTTTAATCTGGAAAAATATCTTTAAATTAATTAGAATCTAAAATGAAATTTTAGGGTTTTAAAATTAAGCGATAATCATAACATTGCACGTATTTTAGTTAACCTTTTTTACTAAACCGATTTTTATACTTTCCACCACTAAAAATAGAGAATTTATTTAGTATACCTTCTTAGTATTGTGTTGCAAAAATAAGAAAATCGACCCGTCTGTTATTAATCCAGATTAGATTAAACTAAATTAGAGCAGCTTGTTAGTTCTTGTAGTAAGAAGTTTCATATCTAAAACCCGTTTGTGTTGGTAAAAAGTTATATCTGAGACTTTTATACAAATAAAAGTTAATGGATTAAAATAATAATGAATGCTACATTTGGTTGTGCCGAATCTCTGATAGGCTACACCTCGATCGATTTAGAAACACTAAGGGAAACATATTAAAAGTTCCGCTTGAAAGAGGAAACCACTACCCCGCGCCCTTTGAATCACTAATACGCTCCACCATGATCGATTTTGAAATAATTACGGAAACATATTAAAAAATCCGCTTGAATTCAAAACTACGTTATTACATTTTACCAATTATTATAATATTTTGCCAATAATCGCTTATTTCAAAAGCCAAATTTTATAAAATATATCCTCTGATATTAAGAATATCATTTAGATCTGTCTATTATTGTGGACGTAGTTAAATCGATTCAGATTTTGATTTAATGGAAAAATATATATATAATTTTTGGGGTCTTAGATGATTACTTCGTAGTGTTCCACACGGAATGACCAACTTAATGTACCCTGATCGTCACTATTGGTTATATTTCACAAAATCAGAGCTGAGGTACTGTAGACTTGATTTGGATGAGTTCAGATTTCGAGAGTGTCAGGTTGGGGCTTTTGTTCTGAATAGAAATACATGTAAAGTAAATCTGAATGTTCGTAACCCCATAATTTTATAAGTTTTAGAAACGCAAATGTGGAATCTATATAATTATCCTTATAACAACAAGGTCAATGAAAAAGTTTAATGATCTCGTTCAAAACAAAATTTTTAATTTCTGCATCAAATACATAATCAAATAACATTTTCATTTTAAATTATCAATCCACATCTCAAACCAAATTTAACTATTGTCCATACATTACTTTTGGACCCGTTTTATCAATGAATATTTAGCGAATTAAAAAAATAAAAATATTTAATATGGAAAACTATAAAAGAAAATTTAAAATTTGCATTTGACATCAAGAAAAATAATTTTGATATCTAGAAACCTCCACAATCCAAAATTTAGATGAAAGTGTTAGGATATCAAAAATTGTTATGTTTTTGTAACACAATTCATTTTTAGTTTAAGAACTTAATAATTTTTATGGCATCTGATAACCACTTCAATGTTAGAGGTTAAACCAAAAATACATATCAAAATGACTAGTTCATTTCCAAAAATTTATCACTATTTAAGTCACTTCTTTGGGACTGTTTGCTTTTCAATTTCTTGATCCAATGCGCACTGTTCTTAGTTCTGGAAAACTTGGATAACTTTTTTTATAAACTTTTATAAACTTTCTCTATTTATAATCATTCACATAAAACTTAAACTTTCGATCGCCATTTTGTCTGTTCGTTGTAGAGAAAATATATTAAATTTATTCCTCTATTAATAATCATCATATATATGAAATTATCATCGTCATCATCATTATATAAGTGACAATCTTTTTCGCATCAATATTTATTCGTGTGACAGAAATTTACACAAAATACAAACACATTCAATTTGAGACAAGACAAGAAACATATAAAAACTATAAAAAGAAATCAAAATAACACAATAACGAAATAACAAAAACAAAAAGCAAAGAAAACAATGACATAAATATTGACAATGTCTTTCATAATTTGGCTTTAGGAAATAACAAAAGAGAAACTCATTATGTTGATGTGATGCGAGAGTATAAATTGTAAAGGAAGAAGCATAAAAAATAAAAACAAAAAAAATTCAATATAAAAAGCTGATGAAATGAAAATTTAACAAACAAAATATATATATACATATTTGAACACTAACCGGAAATAAAAGAAAAGTAAAGAAAAAATATAATAACGGAAAAATATAAAAAAATAATACATCTTTGGATCGAAAATGGAAATTAGAAACAATTTTTAATAACAATATTTTTTCTTACAAGCGATTAGATTTTGAAAAGCAATTTTTTAATAGTCTTAACCAAAACTGAAAAATGTGATAGAAAACATCGCAAATTCAATTCTTAGAGACTTAGTTCTAAAGTGAAGATTTTCCCTTAGAACCATTTCATTAAAAACCATAAATAATTATATCTATTAAGTTTGTTAATTCAATTATAAACAACTTCGTTTTGGCAAAAAAATGTTACTTTGTATGGGAGATACTCATAGCTAAGTTTTATCCAATAAAACAATTCCTTGAGAAAGTTGTTGGACCAAATTTGAAAACTACTGCTGTTATACTTCATTAGATATTCATTATTCATTATATGCTTTGTATGGGCAATACCCCTCCCTCTGGTCACATCCATTATATATTTTCTTCAGTGAAAAAATTCCTTGAAAAAGGATCAAATTTGAAAACTCTCGCCGTTATAGTTCTTTAGATATTCGATAATCAATATTTGCTTCGTAAAGGCAATATCCCTCCCCCTGGTCCTATCTGTTCTACATTATGTTGAGTAAAACAGTTCCTTGAGAAAGTTGTCGGGAATAAATTTGAGAACTCTTAAGATATTCGATACACAATATTTGTCTTGTTTGGGGATTCTTCTTTTCCTGGTCCTGTAGGAATTTTTTATAGCCAAACTTTTTACAGATAGATTGAAAAAAACTGAAAATGAAAAGGTTTAAAAATGGGCTTAATTATTTTGGACTGGAATAACTCCGAAACTATAAGAGATAACTTAAACACGTAAGCTTTTTTTAAAGATATTTTCTTTATTCTCAATTCTTAAATGAATTGTTGGCGATTTTTTAAAAAATCAACATACCTGAGGTGGTCAACTTTAGATGCCCCTGACCATATATGGTTTCAACATATTAACTCAAAAGCACCACAACTTCAACTTAGTGAAATTTCATTAAGATGAACAGAGCAAAAGTTTCAGTATTATTTAAAAAATGCTTTGGACACACTGTGCAGAATTAGAACTGAACAGGTCCTTAATTAATTAGCGACGTAGTGGATAATTTGCTAAAATTTTATATATCGGATTCTTATTACTATAATGATTTTAATTTAAGAGAACTCATTTCTGATGTGGAAGAAACTAAATTTCACATGTAATATTTTAAAGGATTCATAAAACTAAATGAATCTTTAAATCCTTTTATATTATTTCACTTGAACATCACTGATTTTGTAAAAGTCTTTTATATCATAGTCCTATGAGAATACAACATATGAAACTATAATGTCAACAGGACCACCAATGTACCGAGATAAATATACAAATAAAATTATGAATTTAAGCTTTAAATATGAAAATAACATCACAATCTTTTTATATTAAATTTATATTTTTTTCTTTCCGCTTTCTTTCTTCCATGAATGTGAGAAGCGCATTAGCAAACAAAACAATAAAAAAACAGCAAACAAAAAACAATAAAACTTAAATTTGAAAACAAAATGGACGTCATATTGTTTGTATTTGTAAAATTTCTTAACGGTGAACTACAACTTCTTTCTCTGCTTCATCACACCCTCATATCTGCAGACCAGTAGATGTGTATGTATGCATAAACCTCTGAAGGACCACAACTAAGGCACTACAACTACTACAGTTCTATGCTATTAAAACATAAAATAGAAACAGGAATATGAAAAAAACTTCACATTTAAATTCAAATTTATTCTCGAGAAAAAAAGCAAAACTGGAAAAAATATAAGAGACCACTATGGCGTCACCGAAAACAGAAACTAAAAGAAAAACCAAATACGAATAGATTTTAGACATTAAAAACAACAACAGTTGTTGTCATTATTTTTATTTTAGTTTTTCCATTTGTTGTTATTTTTGTTATTGTTAGTAAAGTAAATGAAAAACTTTTAAATAAACTCAAATAAATACTAAAGTTGAGAGGTGATTTCCCACAAAAATTATATTAATTTAAAAAAATTCAAAAAAATTATTCGGTTATGCCGAATCTTTAATACCATCCACCAAATACGTGAAAGAAATACGTTATTTTTCGTACATAAACCCTTACGCCTCACAGACGTATACAATATATATAATATAACACGAAACACTTAATGAGTCACAAAATTAGTTACAATTTTGGCTATCGCTTTTTATAACTGAACAGATTTTGATATTTTGTATGTACTATTTATTATTAATAATTTACAGAAAAATTTTTCCTTCAACTCTAGATCTTTTGAACCGATTTTGTTGTTTTAAAATAGAAAACTTTTCAAAACTAAACCTTATGGGGCCTAAGATGATTGGAATGACATAGTTAATATACCGTCCTTACCACTTGTGGTAGTAGAGGGTATAAAAAAATAACGAGAGACAGAATGCTGATGTTAATTTCAAACTTTAAGATTAAAGAAAAGGAAAACTTTTTGAAGCTAAAACGAGTCTTTGTTTTATTTTGATTAAAATTTTAATAAATGACTTCATTCATCTACAAGATGTCTTTTAAATATTTTTTGCCATCTTTTGTAAATATGACAAAACGGCTGAAGGCTGTTTTCGGAAAACAATAAGTCTCTAACTATTAATTTTTAATCAAGGAATTTTATAACATGTAAATAATACTTATTGAAGTATGATGTCTATACCTTTCGGCTCTATAGTTACTTTGGATGTAACTGATTTGTATGTAAATTTTGACATTTTTATAAAAAAATAAAAACAAGTAAAATATTATAGTCGGTCAAACCCGACTATGTAATACCCCACACCACAATATTGATTATTAATCGTAGTTACGAAAAATTAGTGAACAACATTTGTACAAGATTATATTCTGTATCGATCCTCGCATAATTTGGCACATCGTTTCAGAATTTAATAAGACCTATATTTACCAAATTTCGTTTTATATTGAGAATATTTATAAGCTTAAAACCTCAACACATTAAAGTGCCTCCCATTAATATGGTAAATAAAGGAACTTTAGTTTGATAAATTGAATTGAAGTATTAAATGTTTATCATTTCTAAGAAGGACTTCATTCCATTGAACATTTCAAGCGCCACCCATACAAATCGTTGTGTGATTAAAAGTTTCAGTTGTAATTCCAAAAAAGTAATACCCTACATCATGAAAAATAGTTTCAATAAACCACGTGCTTTAGCCAAAGAAAGTATATATTCCAAATTTCATCAAAATATCTTAAAAATTGTAACCCGTAGTGTTCACAACTTATACATGGATATCCTGTCAGATAAAGGGTCAGACATTATTAAAACATCTCAAAAATTCGAACGGTACACGTAAAGGTGGTATAACATATTTCCTTTTTCATGTGTCAAACATCTGGCCAAATGCACCTATGGTGGTGTGGTGTATAAATATTGAATCTCTTCATCGCACTTTGGTGCATATGATTAATATTCACCATTTATAATACGTACAGTATTTCAAATGTTATAAAACCTTTTCAATTTTTTTCAAATGAAATTGAAATAGAACCACTACAAGAAACCGAGATATGTTTTTGTAATTAAATATTTTCGTAAAACCAAATTTGACATTAATTATCAAAACAAAAAGAGACAAAATAAAATTTATACACACAAAATATTAACACTAAAATTAATATTTTCAAGATGTTTTCCCCAAAAAGCTTCCTTTTCATAGTCTAGATACATGATACAAGTGTGAAATACGAGGTTATTGCCATTTATGACAAATAGTTTGCTTGTAAATATTTGGGTATGTGTGGTTTTGCATAGAATGTCATAATATTAAAACCACAAAATTATTATATTATTTCTACACAAATACCCACAAAATACTATTCGCAGACAAGAACATGAGTAGATTTTTGAAATATATATTCAACTTGTATGTATAAATGTGTGTGTTTAACGTTGTATTTGTTCACTCTTTGGGTTTTTTTGTTTCGTAGCATAAATTTTTGCTATGAAGTGTCTTTTTATCAAAAAAATATTTAAGAGAAATAAATTGTCTTCGTTTTGTGTGTTAAAAATTGATATCTCGGGAGTGAGATTAGAAAATTCTTAACATACATATAAAACAAAAAAATACAAAACTTACAGTCTAAATTTGTTTTTATCTGATTAAAATTATTATTACAATTTACAAAAATATATATTGTCATAGCTTTAATCACTATTTCATTTACGTTTAAAGCCTTACAAAGTGCTTTTTATTTAGGATTTGATGTAAATACACATTATTGTTCCTCTACCACTCAATGCTTTTTTTATCACAATGAAGATCAGACCAAAAATAAGTGGGCACAGTATAAAGTCTTGGGAATGGAAGCAGACTAAACATTCCTTGATGTATATTTCGGTACTTATATAATTCTTGCATCAAATTAAAATCTGAGTCTATTTAGCCATGTCCGTCTGAAACTAGGTCTGAGCATTTGTTAAATTCCTAAGAAATTTCCTATTTAAAACCAGCAAATTTGGTTACGTATATTAAAAGAAATACAGCAAATCGATATATTAGAATGAATTTTTGCCATAATGTGAAGTTAAATACTTCATTCCAATCGAATAATTATAAAAATCGGTTCAATAAAAAATAGTTATAGCCAAAAATATATATAACTATATTATCCATTAAGTGTTCCTGTATTATATTAAGATTTCTTTTTTTTAATTTGTATTCGTTTATGAGTGCATATGTGAGTGTTTATGTATGAAATATAACGTATTTTCTTCACGCGTATTTATGGTGAATGGTATTGAAGTTTCGGCATAGCCGTTTTAAACATTCTTACATGGTTCTAGGAAACATGACTTAAATTTGCGAGCTCTGTTTTTGATCTCTAAATTCTTAGCAGCGTTCCTGTCAGGAATATTTTTAACCTTGTATGTTTCTTTTCATTCCAAATAGTCCTAGCCCTGAGCTAACTGGGCCCTTTTTCCACCGGATGTGATAGGAGCTCTTAAAAATGCTTTAGATTTTTTGACTTACAGATTGTTTAATGTACCAGAACCCGATTTTCTATCAACGAAAAGCTTCTACGGTACTGTTCAATAACATTGAAAAAAGTTTGACAACATCTTTGAATGTCAACCTTTTGTTTGATCAGGTTGGCTTTTATTTAAAATATTGAAAAATTTCAGTACGCACTTTTTCTGGTCACTCATTTTAATCAGATTAACAATATATTAATTTAATTGTTATGTTTAACAGTTTTTTATATGATCCTAATTTTTACTCTTCTCTGTAATGTAAGATTTAAAATAAATACCTTCAAATATGTATAATTATATACACAGAATATCTTGAAAAAAATTATTTTACTCTTCTTTCAGTTAAAAGTAAAAAAGGATTTTTTAACTTGCTCAATGGTAATAAAATTAAAAGAAATGTGCTTGTACATACAAAAGCATACAAACAAATTTCTATAAAATAAAACTTATTGTTGTTATTTTATACTAAAAATGCAAAATTAAAAACACACAAAAATTCAAAAAATAGAAGTAAATACTTCTGAATATGTAAATACGTTTGTATATTCATACGAAAGTTGTAAAATCCTTTTTTTATCTTAATAAAAACATTTTTGACTGCTTCATATGAATTTTTAAAATCTTTTTCTCGATTTTGCTCTTTATTTTATTTTTATCTTTTTTTAATTTTTGTAATTTTTTAGAATCAAACTCTCAAAGAGCGATAGAAAAAATAAAGCTCTTTTTTGAAAAATAAAATTAAACTCTTTGAAAGATCTGATCATACTGAATACTTGGGTTAAGTTATTTATCAAGAATTTTTCGATCTCACTTCTTATCTGATGATGAATATTTAGAATTTCAAATATGCTTCATTATCATTATTGTGAGATTTTGGACTTTTTTACCTTTTTTGAAAATAAAACAACATTTTTTTACTTAATTTTTTTAATACTTTTTTGTTTGGCATTTCTTTATTTACCAGTTTTTTATTCTTACTTTTTCAATTCAATAATAAATAATTTATTTTTTATTTTATTTTTATTTTTGTTTTTATCTTAATAATACAAATTTAAATAACAATCACATGTAAGTATTTTACCAATTATTTATTTACTTCCATTATTTTTATTCTTTTTTTTCAATAATAATTTTAATATTTTCAGTATTTTATTGAGTTAATAAAAATGTTTTTTATTTAATTTTTTAAGATCATAAAAACTAATTGATTTATTTATTATAATAATTATAATTTTTTTCTACTTTTTTATTTTTCAAATATTTTCTACGTTTTTAAATTTTTATCATATACATACACACACAACAAAAATTTTAATTTTGCTTGTGTTTGTGTTGCAGTAAACTGCATAAAAATTGCACAATAGAAAATAAAAAACAATAAGAATAAAATGCAGTTTTTAATTTAATCAAATATTTATATTTAAGTGTGAAGTGTAAGTTAAGTGTTCAATTGATTTCATATAAAACTCAAATAGAAATCAAAAGAAAAATTTCATTTTAAAAAACCCTTAAAAAATTTTAGACTAGTTTGTTTGAGTACCGAAAAGTGACCCATGAAATGATCAGATATCAATAAAAACATGCTTACTGATATTTGATGTGACGAATATACCATTCGCTTGCAATAAATATATCATCGTTTTTCGTTTATCAACAAGCGAAATTATAATTCACAATTCAGATTAAAATTCAGCTCATATTTGCAAAATTCGGAAATATTCCATAATTAAAACTTTTAATAAAAAAATCGTTTCAAACCTCAAAAACTAACCTTAAACAAGTCAGAATACTTCTCGGCTATGACGAGACAACAATCGCGTTCTATTACACATTTATATCCACACTTATGTGGGTGGGTTCTGTACCCATGTGTCATATTATTGGCAGAGTATATATAAACACTCCATGATGATTCCATGATTTTAAAAGTTATTGATCGAGCTTCTTGATCATGGTATTGATCGAGCTTCCTGATCAGATTTGCGCTAATACAGAATTAATTCAAAAACTTTCTTATCAGTGTGTTTTATCAGTAATAAATCTTGACATCTATACCAATGAAGCGATTATACCAAAATTCCAATTCCAGATTAATATAACTTTTTAATGCATTCATATATTCAAAACACATCTATATTGGGCTTCGAATGTCCCTAAAACTATATAAGATAACCTAAACATGAAAGAAACTTTGGAAGATCGACGACTAAGCCCCTTACTACACAGGCAAGCACCATTTAGTATATGACTTTTTTCGAAAATTACAATAAGAATTCAGTACCAAATAAAAATCAAAGATTATTTACACATAATATATAATGAATGTAAACATAAGTTCATTCGTAAATAAGAATTAAATAAACGATCGTGAAGAGGATTTCGATCATTTTGAAAAATTAAAAGCTGTTTTGTCTGAATTTATATGCCGTTTCAGATATCGGTCTACAACTTCTTTGTTACTGGACCAATTATGCTAGTTTTAAATAGAAAACTGCTCTGGACAATGATAATTAATCTGGCCAACATTTTTCATAATTCAGATTACTATTGTGACCATGAAAATGTTTTAAACAGACAGGCAGAAATGGCTAAATCGACTCAGAATCGACTGCGAGAAGAGAAATATATAAAATTTATCGAGTCTAGGATAATTCCTTCTAGGCGTTATACATATAATAACAAGCAATTTATACCCTCTATTATTACTTTTGGTAGTATTTGGATTAGTTCGCGAATAATTTTAAATTCTAATAATAAGAAATTAAATTCGTTCGCGAATAAAATTTGGAAATAGAAATCATTCCGGGTCAGGAATAAGAATTCGTTCACAAATAATAATAAAAACTTTTCGGGAAATAAAAATAAATATTTGTTTATAGAAATTCATACGAATACAACTCTCGAAAATCCGACTTAAAAACGTTCGCAATTAAGATTGAAAATGTTATAAATAATAAATAATAAATAATGAATATTCAATCGTGAATATGAAAAGGAATTCGAATGGGGAATCAGAATAGGATTTTATTCATAAATAATAATTCATTTGTGAAAATGAATAATGAAACTAGTGACAAGTAACAAAAGTTCTAACGCGAATATGTATGGAAATTCCTACTTATAAAAATTCATTTGTGGGTAAAAAAAATTTTAAGGTAAGATTTTGCTCACAAATAAAATATGGAATTAATTTGCGGCAATTCGGTCGAAAATGAAATTTTAAATAACAATCAATTCGAAATTAAACTAAAAGTTCGTTCGCGAATAAGAATAATCAAATCATTAAACACATTAGAATCTTGTTCACGAGTGAGAATGAATATAAGAACAGAAATTCTTTTGCGAATTAAGAATTAAAAATTCGTTCTTTAACATTAAACAGATTTTGAAAATATGAACTTACGAAGAAATGTACAATTAAAAAGTGTATATATAAATCGCTACAGTTTGTTTCAATTTCACCACAAACAAAAAGATTTATTTCTATTAAAATTCTGCTTTTCATCAGCACAAAATAAATTATTGGTAACTAATTGTATAAATCAACAGTTATTAGCCATAAATTCACTTTTTTGTGACCTACACAGCTTCCATTTATAATATCATAAATGTGTTTGAGTGTTCATAGTTATAAGTTGATTTTCGTTTGATCCACTTTGTGAAAAACTATCAACATATTTTTAGCATTTAAATAAATATTTTACCCTACAGATCTAAATAATGTTATTTTACAATATCTGACATTTTTTTGAAATTATCTTTATTTAATCAAGTAAGAATGTTAATACCCTACACAACAATGTTTGTTATAAACGAAGGTTATGAAAAAGCAGTGAATATAAAGTTTTAAAATTAAGTTTTGTGGGGACTTAAATGGAAGCTACAAGAAATTATTGACCGACCCTTATATAATATTGCACAACAATACCGAACTACATATGAGATTTTGAAGGGTTGTTGTATGCGACCTATGAGAAGCAATAGCCCGAACCTTACATAATTTTACACATCAGTTTACGATATCATTTTACTTATTTCTCTTAAATTTTTAAAAGTGCTATTTATTTAGGAATTTTAGGAGCTTTAAACCTTATTACGGGAGGATATTAACATGGGAGATAGATGAAATATTGGGCCAAACATGACCAGTTGCAAAAGGCTACGTTTTCAGGCCAAAATAGTAATTATCAAATTTCATCAAGATACCTCAAAAAGAAATTTCAAACCGTTTAAATAGACATATAGATTGACGTACATCATTATAGTTAATCAGAAAGTAATTCTAATCCAAATAAGTTGGCATAATACCCTATAGTGGTGTAGGGTGTGAATCTCAAAAATTCCAGACTCATTAATTCCGAATTTTCCAGGAAATCTCAAATAATTTAATCATTATAAGTTTATTTTATTGCCATTAATATACAAAACTTAACGCCAATTAAACAAAAATGTTAACAGAACGTGGATATATAATTCATTTCGTTCCATCGTTAGATTTTTCGAATAGTGAAAATTAATTACTTAAAAATTTCAATAAAAATTTTAATATAAATATTTAGTCCTAAAAATATATATAATTATTATTGAATGTATTGTGTTTTATTAAAGAATAGAAAAGCCCGAAATCCTAAAAATGTCGAAAAGCCGAAAAATCCAGGGATTCCAGAATTTGATTTTTTAAATCCGAAATACTATTGACCATTTCTAGTATAAATACAAACAGTTGAGCAATTGTTTTTGGAATCCCAGATTTCGTTACAAATATCCAATATTTTTTTACAACTAACCGATGATGTAGGGTATTATGATCCATTAAATCATCAGCTAGAAAAAAATTTATAGGGGTTTTATAGAAAAGTTTTTTTGTTGTATGATTTTGTTTAAGTCTGCATTTTTGATGAAATTTTCCAAAAAAAAAAAAAAAAAAAAAAAAAAATACTTTAAAAGTATTTTTCATTTATTTATTCATCAATCTGTGTATGTGTTTAAATATGAAAGTATGTGTTTTTTATATGTAATCTATGCAAATGTAGTAGTATTTATATTAAATAAAACAATTGAACATAAAATATACAACATATAAACATTTATAAAATTACTTAAAAATATTTATTTATATATTTTTTCATTATTATTTTTATTTTTTTTTGTTCTTGCTTTAATAATTTTATGACAAGATTTTTCTACATAAAAAAACGTTTGTGGTTTTTTTTATTAATTTTTATTGATTTTTTTTTTTTTTTTTTTGTAGATTTTTATATTTCTTTAAATTTTTTGTTTTATTATGAATATTTTATTTATTTATTATGGTTTTCATTTGACCATATCAATTACGTTACCTTAACATATGAATGTTATAAATTTTTAATTATTTTATATATTTACTTTATCATATTCAATTTTTTTATTTCTTTTTTGTCCTTTTTATCATCATTTCAAGTCATATTTTTGCTGTGTTGTCAATACACTATTTTTATGTTCATATTTGTTTGTTTATTTGTTTTTATATTTTTTAACTATAAATATAAATTTTAAAATTGTTTTTGTTGTTTTATTATAGTTTGGCTTCATTCAATAGTTTTTTTTTGGCTCTTTTTGTTGTTGTCATTTTATGGGAGTATTTTATTATTATTTTTTTATTAAAAAAATAAAAAATAACTTTTTGCATATTTAAAAGTGCTGAGGGAAAAAATTGTTGGGTTTATTTGGCTTTAAAAACAACTAATGGCTTTAACAGTATTGGGAGTGAGAATTTGTATTATATAACAATTTCTGTTATAAGAAAAAAACTATATTTTATGCATTAAGTTTTTTTGAAGATTATCTGCTATTGATATACACTATTGTCAGGTCAAAGTATCCAAATATATATTGATATAAAAGTGTTTGTATTGTTTTTATTATTAATCGCAAGATCTAGGATTTTGTTCAGGTTTGTATTCCCTGAAAGAATTAATAATGTTTAAATCATTTAAATCCTCACTTTGTTTTTAAAATAAAAATCTAGAGCAGTGCAACTCAATATAGATTTCCTAACTACAAAGTCTGCTTTCTGCACACGTAAAATATAAACTACAGCTGTTCTCTCATTGTTTTGAACTCAGCAGGCATTCAGTCAATGTATTATTGGATGTTAAACTCACACAGAAGCAATAATAGTGTTGGTGTGCATCATTGGTCTAAAGTGGAGCTTCGTTAATGGCAATTCATTGGAATCTGAAAATATTTTTGATTTAATGTAGATTTAATCCTTGATAGTACAGCTCTTCATAATATCTATAAGATATCACAACGTTTACAAGGTTTCCACATAAAGGCAGATTAAATATGAACAAAACACTTTTTTATTATTAGTGAAATTTTTCATCATAGAGAAAAATCTAAAATATTTAAATTTTCAGAAACGCCTCACTTTTTTCCATCATTATGAAATTAGGTGGATTAAGATTTTAAATTACAGTAAAAATTATTTTGATATAAATTGTATCTGTACTCATTTTTGCCAATTTTTGCAATTTATCACGAAAATTGCAGTCAAGTTTAAAAAATATACTTTCTGCGTAATAGATGACGAAAATCATGTACTGGTGATTTTTTCGCAACTTTCTGATCAAAAATTGTATGTTACTGATACTCTAGCGAATGTTGAAGAAAAGTTAAGGACATAATAGCAGAATTTCCGAAATTTGCATAAAAGAATATTTACAACAAAGGCTGCTTCCATTCATAAGACGTCATATTGTGTTCAGTAATTTTTGTTCTGACTTGGCACCCTGTATCCTAAACAAGCCCTTAAGTGGTTCAAGAACAGTTATGTGGTATTTATACCAAGAGAGGCAAATCGTGAAAATTACATGGAGCTAAGGCCAGGGGAGAGATCTTGGGGTCTTATGAAGGAAGAATTAAAGAGTACAAAAAAAGCTGTCCAAAAATGTGGTTGATTTTAAACGAAGCTTGACTAACTGGTCGAGCCAAATGACAGAAATCACTATAAAAACGTTTATGTAAGAGTTTCCAAAAAAATTCGAAATTGAATCACTAGTGACATATATGTATGTTAAGAATTTTTGGATCTCACTCTTTATTCTCAAAATGTATAAGAATATTTCTAACAGTTAAATTAGCATAAACTAGTGTTAAATGTTCTATAGCTGAACTGATTTCTTTTAATCACTATTTCGAAATTTTTACTTTTAATGATTCATTCAGAATTCATCCAAAATCATTCAAAATAATTTTTTAAAATTTTAATAACAAAATTATTATAATAAAAACACTCACTCACTCACTTCCATCATCACTGTTATTGCAATTAAAAATATAATTTCAAGAGTTTAAGAATTATTATTTTTTCCATTTATGGTGTGACTATAGGCAAATAATGATTCAGTTTTAAAACTACTTAAAAGATTTAATTTAACATTTTATTTTTTATCATATTTTTTTTTCTTATATTTTTGTTATTTTCTCGATTTTTAATTTTTAAATAGCATAGACATTAAATAGTAGAGAGGATTTCAGGGATTTTAATATTTAATACTAAAGTTGTTTTATTTTTTATTTTAAATATTTACTTTTAATTCCAATTTGATTTGGGAATGCAACACTAAGGTTTAAATTTGATTGTATTTAAAAAAACTACACTGAAAAATAAAATTATACAAATAACATGGATTTTGTTGTTTAATCATTTTCAGGGTATAAAAAATACCCTCCACTACCACAAGTGTTGACGAGGGTATTTTAACTTTGTCATTCCGTGTGTAACGCCAAGAAGGAATCATCTCAGACCATATATATATATTGTATATATATTCTTGCATCAAATCAAAATCTGATTTATTTCAATTTTGATCGATTTAACTATGTCAATCTGACCGTTTGTCTGTTGGAAACATTCTCACGCCTAAAACAATTGTTCAAATTCAACGAAAGTTTGCCACTTTGTCATAAAAGTAGCTGTATAGGTTTATCGGCAAAAAAGTTATTTAACTATGATATACAGTTATATACATTTCAACAAGTCATCAAAAATAGAAAAAAAGTTATATGCAAAATTTTGATACATCCCAAAATCGGTCGCAGTTTTAAAGATAATTTTCTGAAATTTGCCATATTTATTTTGACACAATAATAAACCCAAAGAAACTTATTAATTTCTAATATAAATAAGAACTAATTTAATTTTAAATCGTCAACAATATTTTCTAACTGTCTTAAATAATACTTTCTTTGCGCATATCGGTCAATATTCCTTTTAAACTTGAAACAAATATATTTAAATTCGTCACAATTATTGCTCTATCATAAACATATGTTATTAATTTGAGGCCCATTCCCGGAGAAGGGTTTAAATTTGATCCAATTTTTTATACTGTATTGAATAAATTACTCTAGTTTGAGAGTTATAGGGCCATATTTGGTCATAACACCTTTATAGTCCCTCTTCCCGGAATAGTGTTAAGGCGAAGTTAAGACAACAATATAACAACATTCAAAATACGTATCTCATTTTTGAATGTTATTTTTCATTTAGGAAAATTCTTTCTTTAAAATTTATTTTTTTTAATCCCTCATTAAAATCTATAATTCGGTACCAATATTTATATAAATAAGCCTTTTACCGTAAACGTATTTAAGTTGATGAATAAATAACAACTTTTTTGGTGCGATATCTACAACTCATTCTAATTTTTGCATAACGTTAGTGGTGGAGGGTATTTAAAATTCGGCACAGCCGAATATGGCATTCTTACTTGGTTTTTATTTTAAGTTAAATTTATTTAACAACAAATTCATTTATATTATTTTAATACTTTTAAAGGATTGACTACAATTTTAATTTTTCTGTATAAATATTTTTAAGGGAATAGGGTTGTTGTTGTAATTGTTTTTTTTAATATAATTTATTATTTAAAAAGAGGGGAAGTTGTTGTTTTTGGATGTCAAAAATATGACCTAAATTTTAAATTAAAAATCTTAAAAACAGAATAAATTAAATAAAATTTTAAATATTTTAGATTGATTTATAAGTAAGAGAACTTTTTTAGCTAAATAATTTCCTACTTAATATTTTGAGATTAGAATAACATTAATATTATATTTATTTATTTTTTTATTTAAACAATTTAAAAAATTAAAGTAATTTTCAATTTTATTCATTTAAAAAAGGGGATTTTGGATTATATTAATAATTTGGCACTCTGCTTGTAGCAGTTTTTGTATGTTCACTTTAATAAGGGAGATTTTTTATTATTATTGAAAGTATTTTAAGATTATTTTAGAGTTTATAGTAAAAACTTATGGTCTAACTACTGCTCGTTTCCGTTTCCCTTTTGTTTATTTTTTGAAATTTATTACTTCCGTGTTTTGTTTTTGTATCAGTTCCATTTTATGTTTTTTTTTAAATTATTTTCGTTGCTTTTACCGTGTAAATGCCTACCTAAATATTTATTTATTTTATTAATTTATATTTTTATTTATGTATTTTTTTTTATTTTTTTTAATTATTTAAATTTATTTTAGTGTTTAAAAAATTGTATTGAATTAAAAACTCCTCAGTCAGTTATTGTTTAATATTTTTGCTTGTATTCTATTTTTATTTAAATTATTTCTCTTAGTTGGAATACTGTATTATTCGAATGCATTAACTGCCATTAACATCAACAGCTATGGGCTGTGAACAGAGTCCAGCATGTAGATTATTTGTGAAATGGGCTGGCGGTGAAGCTGGGGGTGTTAGGGGTGAGGCATGCAGTTTTCCATTTGTAGTTGCTGTTGTTTCGGTTGCAGTTACTTCCAAAGTTGTTGGTGGTGGAGGTGGTAGTGTATTGTAAAAATTTGTAGACTCTTCACTTTGTGGTGAGTCTACATTGCCGTTTGTGAGCGGTGGTGGCAAATCTTTAAGATTGAATATTTCTGGAGGCGGTGGTGGTGGTAAGGAATCCATTTGTTGTTCACTTATATCACTTATAAGAGCTTCATCTGTGGTGGGTGGTGGTTCTGGTAAACTCATTATACTATCAAAACCATTTTCAATATCGGTGAGAGAACTACTAATAGGTTCTACTTCCGCATGACCATTCTCTAAGTGTGGTGATTTTAATTCTGTTACTAAATCGGGTAATGTGGAAGAGCCATTAGTTAAAGATTCCATATCTGATGTAATATAACCGTTTAAAGAATCTAAAGTTTCTGCTGGAATTTCTTCCTCAATGTGTTTTAATTCCTTTTGATCTGCCACTCCATTTATTTCCACAGAAGATTTCCTGTTCTCATCTAAACCATTTTCATTCAATAAATTGTCTTGCTTCACTTCAGCATCAGTTTCCTCGACTTCCAATACATATTCTTTATTAATCATACAATTATTTTCCTCTGCAACGAATTCTTTACTTTCATCCTTAATTTCTTCCTTTTTATCACCACTACAATTTTCTCCATTTTCCTTACTTTCTTTATCTTTCTTATGTAATTCTTCCCCCTTAATAAAATCTTTATCATCACCTCGATTTGCAATGGTATTTGTGACTTTTTCTATTGCTCCAATTGAAATGTTCTCATCTTGAGATTTTTCGGAATCTAAAATTTGTCCAGGCGCTGCTAAAACTGTAGTTTCATTTGGTAGATCATTAGCTACTGTTTCATTCTCTTTCGTATTATTTTCAGTTGATTCTGAAAGATCTATTACAGGTATAAATTCAACAGCAGGAGTTTCTTCTTCAATTTCAGAAGAAATTGTTTCCAAAACCAAAGGTTCGGTAACACTTTCAGTGGCTTCTAGAACTGGCAATATATTGTTAATTGTATCCAAATTTTCTTCCTTTTTTTGCTCATTTAAAGATGCATCAGCAACTTCATCTCCAGCTGTTGCTTTAATTGAGTGCAACGATTCCTTCTCGTTTTCCTCAGTTTCATCTGACTTAGGACTTTCAATTTGCTCTGGTGTACTAATATAATCCAAATTTTCTTTCTCTTTTAATGATTCTTCATCCTTTGAGCTTTCAACTTCACTAGGTGTTTTAGCTGAGTCCAAAATCTCCTTATCTTTTTCCTCATTTAATGATTCATTTACATTGGATATTACAGTTTTGGCTGGTTCTTCAACTGAGTCCTGCGTATTCTCATTAAGTAATTCCTCAGCTATAGAACTTTCCATTTGAGCTGGTGTTATGTGAACTTCAATTTCAACGGGTATTTGACAAATTGGTGCTTGATTCACCAATGGAGTGGGTTGTTCAAGTTTATTCTTGCAATTCTCTAAGTGCTTAGATTCCAATTCATCTACTTTTAAGTCACTTTTAGCCATATGTTTCAAACTCTCTTCCTTTTCTTCAAATTTTTCTTGCACCCTCTCAGTTGGTTTTGCAGCTGGCGATTCGCCAGAACTAGTTCTAGATCCTCCCTCCTTTGTCTTATTTGAAGTTTCCACTATATCTTCCTTATCCTTACTCTCCTCCTTCCTATCGGGTGAATGTTCCAAATAATGATCATTACCAGGATTACGATCATCATCCCTAACATCTTTAACATCACACTTCAAAACTACATTTCTACTGGGAGATACTTTGGAATAACCATTTTGTTCCACCACATACAATTCCTGATTACCATAACAATAACCTTTATTGGAATCATTAGATGAAGTAGTACTTAAATCCGACTGTGATAAACCAGTATTAGCTTTATAAGCTAAACCTCCCATTTCATTATCATCATTTGTTTCATTTAATTGAGGTGAATTAGCGGGCTCTTCTACCTCCTCTATTTGATGTAAACTTCTAGGACCTTCTTCGGTATTTTCGGGTGGTGGTGAATGTATTTGTACCTTTTCATTATTGACACAATTCTTTTCGTTTGTCACTTTATAGCCTATGCCACCATTATTCTGTTTGGTATCAAACATTGACAGCATCTTTTCATTACCTTCTGTAACAGGACTCTCAGGTATAGTTTTGGAATCAATGCCACGAGCTACCTCAACGACAAAGACGCCATCCTTGTTGTAATCCATTTTAGTTTCACGTGCTATTCGTGATATATCCTTCAAAGTTTAAAAGAGTTAGGAGGAAAGAAAAGATTTGTAAAAATTAAGAAGTTTTATTATTTGAGGAAAGAAGAGAGTTTTGAAGAACTTTTTAATGAAAGTAAAACATAAGTGAATATACAAAATTATATAAATAAAGTGGATTTTTTAAATAATAAGGGCTAAACTGTCTGTTCTGATAAGGTTGTTTTACATTTATTATATACAGTGTCAATATCTGCATTTTTTCTAGTGAACACAACGTTTAGAAAAAATCTAATTTGTGACCAAAATATTTAATAAGCGATAACGTCTATTTTTTAATTTCCTTTTGCAATTAATTTTAATAAATGTCGTTTCAAAACAACATCTTCTAAAAATTTTTCTGAATAATAGCACTAACGCATTATGGAGTGAATTACGGATAAAAACATTTCAATTCATAAAATTTTTGTTTTTGTGTAGTCAAACCGTCACTGACAGGTCAGTAAAATTACACTACAAAAAAGAAAATTCGATGTTCATCATTTTAAAATCAAGACTGGAATACTTCTTGACTAACGGAACGGTTTTAAAAGTAATCAGACTTGGCATTAGACGCTGACAAAAAAACTGATCAATTATCTAAGTATCGACACAAATGATATTCTTATTTTCACGATTTCTATTATTTCCTATCCCAGACTTCCTTTTATTCGAACCGGAGACACTTTTTAGACTTGCTTGATTCGCGGTTTTCCAAATATTTTTGCCCGAGCCGTTTTGATCTTATGTTTAGACATATTTTCTGTCCATTTTTTGATGATGACCTTCATTAAACGAATCTATTATCTTCAGTACACGCCTTAACTATTTGTTAAAAAACTGAAATAAAGATTTAACAAAATCTTGAAAATTCAAATGCAGATAACTTGAAAACTATGAGAGATAAGTATTTCACGTAAAGGTCTCGTCAAGGGCAATAAGCAATAAATAATTTTTTTAATTAAATGAGAATTAAATGAGATCACATTTTGTGTTTTCCTAAGACCCATTAGCATATCTAAGATTACCTTTTTATAGTTTTTTACTTTTTTATCGACACAGGTTACGTATGTTTCATAACAATTAATGTATTTTAAACAATTCAAAAAATCAAAAATAGCTATAGAGATTAACATTTACCAAATCAACATGACTCCAGACTTTTTTAAAATATATTATATAAATATCTGCAATTAAGCTATAGAATTTTTTTATAACATCGTTATCGGTGTCTTCAGACGGTCGCAAAGTTACTAGTTTCGCAGGATTTTAAATAAGGAACTAAAAAAATGTTCCGAAAATACGAAAAATCAATAAACATACATACAAATTAAATTATCTTCAAAACTCTCCATAACGACAAAAGAATACATAAATAATTATTTATAAAACTTATAATTGAATCGAATTGAAATTAAATTAAACATCAAAAGCTAAAAATATATGACGTGCATTAGTGTTGTTTTTATTTATTTTGATTTTAATGTGGGAAACAAACTGATATCCAAAAACCGTCCATAAAGTCTATAAAGTATTTTTTGTAAATTATTACAACAAGATTATTAAACACATAAACACACACAAAGTGGGACACAATTATTTAAGAAAAAACTGATAAAATTTTTAAGCAAAAAAAAAAATAGAAACATTTAAGAAAAAAGTTTAAAGTACGAAGCGCTGTTTTTAACAACTTTTCAACAACAACAATTATTTACAGTGTATTTTTTAGATACAATATCAATAGAAAAAAATTATTTAAGAGTTAGAAAGAGAGACAAAATCATAGAAAATATATATTATTTATTATATAATACAACAACAATTTTTGGTGAATACAAAAGCTTTAAGTACCAGTAGTAGTATTAAGTAAGTATGTAGAAGTAGTTGTACAAATTATATTGTAGTTATAGAATATTTTATAATATTATTTTTATTTTTAGTATTTATAATTATAAGTAGGTTATGTATTATTGAAAAAGGTAGCAAAACGTCAAAACAAGTGGCAAAGAAAATACTGAAACATATAGCAATATTTTTGTTGTTGGTCTGTATTTGACCAAAGTAAGAACAAAAGACATGAATACATCATAAAGCAGAGGGTAATGAAATAGCACCACATATTTTTTTCCAAAAATAAAATAAAAATAATTATGAAAGCTAAGAACTTGTAAGGCTTAACAGATTTGTGCCAGTAATAAGAATTACGGTATTTTGGAATTTAAACATATTCCAAAAGAATTTATCAGTCATTTAATGCCTAAGTGTAATGGCATATATCCGATATTTGAGCCTAAAAAAGTTGGTGTAAATAGTAGTTCGATAACTTTCTCCGATTTGAGAAAACGTCTGTTAAAAAATTTCTGTTGTTGATATTAGCTTACGTTTAATACAGCATAAGGTATATATGTTTGGTATGTTTGGGAGAGGGAACCATATAGGTATCATATCTACCAACCTTCGGTGACTATAGGAATTCGGTAGTATGTACTCAGATTCCTTCAATCAACGACTTTAAGGTAAAACATGCTTATTTGAGGAATATCGCATAAAGGACTTGCAATGATATTTGAACGATACAATAATTAGTGCCATAACCTTCTATAATAACGCTAAGGTATGGCCAACTTCATTTTATATCACAGATCTTGACCTTCTACACTACCATTTTTTTCGATTGACGCAGAACGTATGATCTGTATGATTTTCTGCATTATTTATAAATATTGCATTTGTAAATGACAATTAGTGAAAAACGACATTTAAAATTTAAGATGTTGACCTTCTTAACGCAGAACACATAATCCATATGATCTTTGAGATCATTTGTAAATAATGTGTTTGAAGAGGACAATTAGTTAAAAAGGACTAAAATATTCTAATAAAAACCATGCCATAACCTTCCAATATAAGTTACGACACTTTCAGTTAATGAAATTTTGAAAAAACTCCGTTGAGCTAATTTGAATCAAAAAAAACTATTATAGTTTCGGATCTTTAAAATGTATTATAAAAAAAGATTATACATTTTCAAAGTTGGTGGAGTTTTCATTACCAGATTTCACATATTTCTTCTCAAATCGATATGACCTTTAATAATGGAAAAAAGTTTTCGTGCTGCTATTTCATTAATCAACGCTGTATATATGTATAAGTATTAAATCGTAAGTTTATAACCAAACACATTTAGGTTTCTTTTTTTGTTTTTGACATTTTCAATAGAAGAAAACAGAAAACAAACAACAGAACACAAAACAAACATTCACAAAAACGAGACACAACGATTTGATTTTCATTTCTTTCTTTTTTATTTCAACTTACATTGCGCTCTTCCGTTTCTACTATTAAAAGATTATTTTCCAAAGTCATTTTAGTTATTGAACCATTTGGTCCTGGCATATCAACATTATCATCAACACCAACCTCATTATCATCAACATCCTGGACGGTCTCTATGTGTTCTGTAGCTGTTGTTTTTGTCGGTTTTCTTGTTAATACATTTGAAGGAGATGATGATGTTGTTGTTGCTGAAGGAGGTAATGGTGGTGGAGGAGTTCGTTCTTGTGTTATTGGGGATGACAGAGCTAAAGAAAGTTTTAAAGTATCGTTCGTTTTGGAAACAGTCGTTGTAGTGGTATTAGTCATTGTCGTAATTGTTGTGATAGTATTGGGAATATTGGTAGTTGCAGAGGTATTAGTTTTGTTAGTAGTAGAGGTATCTAATTGTGAAGTGGACTTTTCAGATGAAAACTTAACATTCGTATCGGTAGTAGTGGACGGTTTATTGGACGTATCGGGATATTTTTCTATCATAGCATCCTTATTACTATTTGTGGGAGATGAGGATGGTTCATGGACAAACTGTAATGGTAAATTAAATATAAAAAAGAAATAATGAAATTGATATCTAACATTTTTTTCTATATATATTTTTTTAGGTTTTTAGTTTTTTTTTTTGTGAAACCAATACCCCAGCTAAAGCAAAAAAAAAAACAAGAACGTGAAATGTCATGCCTGTTGTTATAAAAATGATAATGATTTTTCTAATTAACATAATTGTATGATGTTGATGATGAAGATAAAAATTAGCCTTTTGTTATAAACGAAAACGGAAATTGTATTCAATTTCAGTTATTTTCAAAAACTCAACACAATAGAAAATAAAACTGTAATTGAATTGGATCAAATTAAACAACTTAAAAAAAGTAAAATTAAAATTGAAATTAAAATCAAAAATAGGAAAATAAAAATGTATATTAAGAAAAGAGTATTGCAAAATACAAATACATCAATTACCTCGCCTTTTTCCACACCATCTTCCGTTAATGGTCCTTTTGTTTCCGTTTGCTCGATATATCCACCGTTGTCCGTTAAATTCGAATGGTATTTTTTATATAAATATCTAATCGCACACAACAAAAAATGTTTAAAAACATTTTTTTCATATAAATTTTTATTTAACAAATAAAGAAAAAAATAAAAAAAGAAATCTGGCTGTCACGCGTTTTCATATCTATTTAATGAAAATGATTGCTAGAATTTCAGCTCTTCATAGTAAAATTTTGATGAAAATCATTGATTGTCGTACATTTTTCCTTAAGACATACATTTCGTTTCAATGTCAATTACATGGAAAATTTCTCTTTTGTCAATATGATACAAAAGGTTACTAAATTTTCGTTAATACGATTGTAAGAATAAAACGTACGAAAATACAAAAGTTTGAAAATGTTTATTGTTTGATATTATTTAGTTCATTTAGAGTAGAATTCAATTGTAAGTAGACAATTGAAGGTAAAATTGGAATTGTTTAGTTGTATATAAAGGTAAATTTGTATTTATATAGATGCCATAATATTTAGTTTAATTTAAAGAAATTCTATTCTCTTGATTGGTATGGAAATAAATTCTGGTTATTAACTCTGTTATAATATTAATGTTTACTGGATAGAAATCGATAACTATAATTATCTAAAGAGTGCTATAAACTGTTTATATAATATTCTAAGAAATTATCTTACATTTTAAAATTATCTTTATATTTCAGTCTATCTAAAGGATTGTAATATTAAATTAAATTTTATACCTTTATTTGTAACACAAACAATTAATTACTAGAAGGTTTTAAGACTAGGTAGTGCATAAATATTATTCATAACATACTTGATTTGCATTGGACTAATTTTTTTTTCAAGTTTAGGGTGAAGTAAAGTAATACATATTAAAATCTTTGATATTAATTTATAGAAATTATACACCAGTATTTTTTAAAAATTTGTAGTAAAATTTCAACAAAGGAAAAACTGCATTTTCTGTGAGACAATGTTAAATTATCTTTTTATGTATGAAGCAAATCATTACTGCATACATGTTTAATTAGTCTTCATAAATATAAACGGTTAATTAGTTGTTGTGTTACAGTAAATGGAATGTTTTTTCTTGAAATTTTGCTACTAAAATATAATTTAAAAATATATTATTGATGCATAACTTTATAAATTAATATCGAAAAATTCTAACATATTCCATATTATTTTACTCCCAAACATGTAATTTAAACTGAAAATAATAAATTAACTTTGTTAAAAATCAACTATGTTCAATATTAATTTTAATTAAAAGCCCAACATTTTGTCAATTCCTATTTTATTATGACTTGCTCTAGCTCAGAAATCAATCAATAATGCAATAAACACCCAACTAAATAAACTTCTTTGCTAGGGTATTTTACAATTAGGGGTATATTAACGCAATTATGGACCTCTATTTAAAGGGCAAACACAAGGCATCCACATTGGTGTGAACCCCTATTGATGTGATATTGACACCGGAAAAAAAAACTTTAAAAGTTTGTATACATTTAAGATTCATTTTTATAATATATTACTCAAATGGCTTTTGTCGATAATATGATTTCTTTCCGTTATTGAATTTTCTTCTTTTATTTCAAGGAAGCAACACAGATTAACATTAATACAAAATAATTGTTGTTAAAACCAAAAGGATCTTAAAGAGTAAGATCGAAAAAATCTGAACATACATATATGTTAATAAAATCGAACCCACTAAACTTACAGTTTTATAATTTTTTTATTGGATTGAAATTATTATTACAACTTCCAAAAAATATAGTGATGAAATTTTGAACCTTTTTCAGAAACCCTTCCATTTTGGACACGTTTTTGTGCCTTTCAATTCTCTTTTAAGAAGAGCCCAATATCTACCATTCCTGCTACCAGGTTCTTTTAACGAACAATTTATTTCGGTAGAGTTTAATAAGAACTTTCAATGCTGGGACGACTTATTTAGTTGGGCTGTGTTAAAAATATTTAGTAAATTTAGTACTTTTTTCTTTTCACTAGTTTTAATCAGATTAACAATATATTCATTCGTTTGACATTTAACATTATAACTGCCATATTCTACAGAAAACTTTATTTCAAAGTTTTAATGAAAAACGTGTGTTTGACATTTTTCTATTTCACTCCTCAGATCAAATAATAGATAATTTATTTTATGAGAAAAACTGAATGGATAAGATTGATTGAATTGAATATGTTGCAATTAGTAACAATAATTTCGGAGTGCTGAGTTTCTGAGCAAATCTTCTCTTAGTAATGTTCATGTTTTCGATGTTATATTAAATTTAATTTCACTTTAAGTTTAGTTAAATTTGAAATCATTGTTTTTCTTTAAAAAATTATGTATATTACATTTGCTTTGATATGTCAATGTGTAGGTAACACTTAATCTTAATTGAAAATTACTTATTGAATTAAGGGAAAAGCGTTTTATAAAGAACAACATAATGCAAAATACGCAAAAGTTATATCTAAAAATATATATTTCGTATTTTTTCAACATAACTCTTTCCAATCTGAAGTATAAATTGAAAGAGCCCCAAACTCAACTGATTAAAAATAAGCCTTACAAAATTTTCCATTCATCTAAACTCATGAATAAATGAAAACCTAATTTGTATTTTTGTAATATTCTTATAATATTTCCAACAACACGCAACACAAGTTTCAATCAGAAATCTTATTGTAACCAAAAAATTGCCACAACAACATCTTCAAACATTTCTTTTTTCAGGTTTTCCTTTTAAAACACACACAACTAAGTGTAAATTCATTTAAAATTCTGGCAATCATTTTCACGTGCTAAATTATTTATAACTCAATACCAACAAAAAAAAGGATGAAACCGAAAAAAGGAAACAAAATTAAAAATATATATTTTGTTCATATACCTTAATGCCCAAAACATACTGCAGGTAACGACAACGGGCAAGATTACAATGAACAGGCCAATAGCCAACGAGATTAAATTTATAATGTCCTCTAGAATATATACAAGTTTTCGTGGAGGAAGGAAGAGAGAGAGAGAAAATTTATGATATTAAAGATTTAAAGTGTGAAGTAAAAGCTTAATTATTAAAAATGAATATAACATTGTTTGTTGTTGTACTATTAAACATCGTTAGGTTTCTTCATTTTCAAGTAAATAAAATCTCAAGTAAAAGTAAAATATTAAAAAGGAAGAAGTTTTTTTAAGAAACAGCAACTAAAGAACTCATTAAGAGTATTATTATGTATTTAACCAAGCATGTCAAGATTTGTTGACTGTGTTGCTTTTCTACTTACTACAAATAATATTTAATATTTACAACTTACCTGTATTTTTATCCTCTAAATCATTGGCATCCTCCATAACGGAAAATGCTGTTGCGTTACTCATACGTTCGTTTTGAGTTAAATTTGAACTCATAAACGGAAGGGTGGAATTATTCATGCTTACTTTGTTTAGAAAGTCTTTAAATGATGTTGTTGTATTCTGTTCATTACTATTCACACTGGCAACATTGCCACCAGCCCCACTACCCACCAACGTTATTTCCCCCGAGTCTTTAACATCTGCACTTAACTCATCTTTGCGCATATTATTCACGCCATAGTTGACATACAAGTGTGCATAGTCTGCAACGTGATTTGGTTGCTGTTGCTGCTCTTGTTGTTTTCGCAATTTTGCTAGAAAGGCGGATGAGTAGGAGGAGGAAGAAGATTTTCCAATTGTGGCTGGATTGCCAAAGGGATATGAACCTTCAACACCATCAAAACCACCGTCAGCACTTTCATCTATAAGGTCGCCACCATATTGTATTGATGATTCGTCTACTCGTGGCTGTTGTTATTAATGATGTCTGCGTCATGGTTGTTGTTGCCACCGTTTATTGTATTTTCATCAATGTCGCTATTAAACATGATGTTGTTGCTGTTGTCATTGTCGTCGTATATGCCTGAGCGATGTAATTGCGCTTGGTTGGGCATGAAATCGATTTCTTTCAATTCAATCTGTGGTGGCAATTCACCGATAACAGGAACCCCTATAGAAATCTCCGGTAATATAGCCGGTTGTATTATAACATCTGCTTGTGGTGTAGCCACATTATGTTGTTGATCGGAGCATATGTTGTGGTTAAAGGGAAATCAGGCGGACTGTTCTACCTCTATAATTGACTCTCCCACATATGTGACATCTAAAGGAGGTGAGGTTCATACGAGACCGTCAGCCTTCATCTATAAGGTCGCCACCATATTGTATTGATGATTCGTCTACTCGTGGGTTGTTGTTATTAATGATGTCTGCGTCATGGTTGTGTTGCCACCGTTTTATTGTATTTTCATCAATGTCGCTATTAAACATGATGTTGTTGCTGTTGTCATTGTCGTCGTATATGCCTGAGCGATGTAATTGCGCTTGGTTGGGCATGAAATCGATTTCTTTCAATTCAATCTGTGGTGGCAATTCACCGATAACAGGAACCCCTATAGAAATCTCCGGTAATATAGCCGGTTGTATTATAACATCTGCTTGTGGTGTAGCCACATTATGTTGTTGATCCGGAGCATATGTTGTGGTTAAAGGGGAATCAGGTGACTGTTCTACCTCTATAATTGACTCTCCCACATATGTGACATCTAAAGGAGGTGAAGGTTCATTACGATTACGATAAATTTTCAAAGAATCAGCTTGATTACGACTAGAGGAGAGTATTATATCTTCCTCATACAAATGGTGAGTAGGATTGGATTCCTCCCTACTGTTTACATTAGGATGTGTGCTAGCGATATAGTTGGCTGGAAAAAATTGTGATTCTAATTTAAGTTTTCGATCCTCATTAGAATTTTTCGTATTGGGTAAAGATTCACCAACTTTTACTTCGGTATTAGAGATATAAAATATTGTATCCGAATCTCTATCAAAATTTGTTTGATATGGAGGCGGTGGCGGTGGAGGAGGTGGTGTGGTATAAACATCTTTGGCATCTGTTATAAATAATTCATCGGTATTTTTATTCTTGTTTTTGAATGTGGAATCAGTGATATTATCGGTATCTATAATTTCCACAACCAAGATCTCATCGTTCCTTAAATCCTTTCCATTATTGTTAGAATTAGAAGGTATTTTTAATTTTATATTATCATTAACTTTGCTATCCTCATATAACAGTTCACCAATTCTTTCATTATTGTTATTATTATATTCCGATTGAGGATATGAAAACTCCAAATCTTCACTTTCATTACCAAACGATTCGGAGACATTAATATGAATTTCTATAGCTGCAGGTTCCGGTTTACCCGAAGCTACTTGTATGGTACTGTAGTTTATGGGTTCATGAGTAGAAGTCTCTGTACGATCTATAACATATTGTGTGAAACGTTCCTGCTGTACGGTAGCCACTGGGGGTTTAGTAGTTTTACCTAAGGAACTTTCATCTTCGTTTGCTTTCACAGAAGAATGATGTTTTTTCTCGGCATCTTTAAAATTTGTTGATGCTACTATGGAATCAATAGTGGAGTCATATACTTCTATTTGTATATCAGATATTTTGGATTCGGTTTGTGGTTTTGTGGAAACTTCCTCGGCTGGTTTTTCTTTATCTTCTGAGGTGAAGAGAGTATTAGCTTGCACTATGGGTGTTTTGGTAGCTACTGAATCCATAACTTGGAATACAGTGCTAGATAAAACACTAGCTGATTTAGTTTGTGGAGATGTTTCAGAAGATGAACTGAATTGGTTAAGTTGGCTTAAAGTTTTGGGAGTATCTTTTATGATGTTATCCGTAGTAGTTAAAACTATTTTTGGTTGCTGATTTCCCGTATAAGACCTCTCCGTGGTAGCGGAAAAATTTTCAGGTTTTAAAATTGGAAACTTCAAGTCTTCCGAAGCTTTCCGGGAAATGTGTTCGGAAGATGTGGTAGGTGAGTTAGCTTGATTCAAAATTTTTGGAGTATATTTTATCATATCTTCCGTAGTAGTTAAAATTATTTCCCGTTGCTGATTTTCTTTATAAATTCTTAAGTCATCCGAAACTTCGCGGAAATTATGGTTCATTATATTTTGGTTTTCGTCAGATTTTATGTTACTCTGCATCTCAAATTGAGGATCAAGTTTTTCATTTAAATAAATTTTTGTAAAGGAGTGTTTTTGCTCTGGTTTATTAACTGATGATTTGTTTGGAGTCAGTGTAATTTGTTCCTTAAGGTCCATAGATCTATCCTGCTCTTGTTTGGGTTGGTCCGATTGCATTTCTAATTCTTCTTTATCCCCTAAGGAGGTATTTTTAATATTTTTATATTTCTTTTGGAAAAGTTCCTTCAACTTATTGGGCTTTTGTTCAGTGACATCAAGTTCAGATTTCGCTTTTAATTCTACAAAGTGACCTTTCTTTAGTTGAGCTTCTATATCAGCCAAGTGCTGTTTTCCGTTATCTTTCCCTGTTTCTGGATGATGTATAACATGAAATGTTTTCTCTTCCATTAAAATTGGTCCTAAATAACCATGTTTTATGGGTTTCAATAAAGGTTTCTCCGTGGTGGTGGTGGTGGAGGTGGTTTCAGATTCCGTGCTTGTTTCTACATTTGCTGGTGTTAGCGGTGGATAGTTTGAATTTTCTAAAGAGTCCTTATTATGAACATCTTGTTTGTTGTGTAATAACGCCTCTACATAATGTTTATCAATTAATTGTTTTTTCTTAATTACTTTTAAGCCATCATGGCCATTATCATGTTGTCCTGACATCAACAGGGAAGGTTGTTTGAGATCATCAATTGTCTTTAGATCATGTTTTTCTAAATCAATTAATTTTAATTCAGCTTCTGTTGCAGAATTATAAGATATAGTTGGCTCAGTAGAGGTTTCGAAAAGCTTTTGATTTGTGATTACGGTGGTATAGTCATGTTCCGGTTCTAATTTTTTAGAATTTGTGGTTACATTTTCCATCATTTCCGTTGTGGCTTCAGTTGTCATTTTATTTTGTGAGTTATCTGTAAATGAGACATTTAATACAGCTACCGTTGTAGTTCTTAGGTACTCAGGATTATCACTAGTCTTAACGTTTTCGTAAAATATTTTTGTTGTATCCTCCTGTTTAGGTTTTAATAAAATACCGCCATTATTTACGTTTTGTGTTTCTTGTGATTTAACAATTTTATCCTTAGCTTCCTTATTTGTAGTCCTTACCACACTCTCTGTCTCTATTTCTGCTGTTGTTGTTATTGCATCTACTTCAGAATCTTTTCTTGTTGTTGTCGTCTGTTGCTGTTCATTCTGATTATTGTTATTATTAACATCAACGACAACGGCAACATTTTCTGTTGTTGTCATTGTTAATGATAAAGACAATATTTGTTGTGTAGTTGTTGCATCAACCATGTCTGTTCTTAAGGTGTCTAAATTGTTTGGTTGGGGAGTTGTAGTCGTAGTTGTAGAAGTAGATGTGACAGCTGAAATCGTAGGAGTGGTAAATGATTTTGTTTCTATGGTAGTTAACAATAGATTTTCATTTTCAGTTAAAGCAACAGGATCTGGTGTAGAACTGTCATTGTCATTTTCATTTTCTGTTGCTGTTTTAATGACGGTTGTTGCTGTTGTTGATGTTGGTGCCGTTGCTGCTTTTTTGTCTTTAAAAATTTCTGTTGTTTCTTGTGTCTGCGAATTATCATTATTTTTTGTTTCTATGGTTTTTTCGTAAACCTTTGAAATTTTGTCGGTAATGGTGGATTCTTCTTCAGAATTCATGTCTGTTGTAATGTCATGCAATTCCTTAGGGTTTAGGGTTGTAGACATTACGTGGGGTATTATTTCAATATTTTTAGGTTTGGGGGTTATTTGTGGAGCACTATATTCAGATGTAGTTTCCAGGGGTACAGTAGTTAAGGGAATATTATCAATTCCCTGGGTTTTTAAATCAGTTGAGGGTAAATTTGTTGTATAAATTTCCGAGTCAAATTTAGTAGTAATTGTAGCTAGTTCAGTAGCAGGTGGTTCCAAATCCTGCAATTTTATTGTAGTAGTTTCGTGGTCCTTTAAAGTTGTTTCAGTTGTTTTAATTTTCTGAACTGGCAAGGTTTTTATTCCCTCTTCTTGCGATAATTGTTTCATCACTGGTTTTGTTAAATGCTGTAATTTATCCTTTTTATTAAAGAGGGAATGATTTTTATTTATTTTTATTTTGTATGATTTCTTTTTCAAATCCCCTTCTTTTAAGGACTTTGTTAAAACTTCATGTTTTGTAAATTTCTTTAGGGAACCCACAGTTTCTGGTGTTATACCAATTTCCGAAGAAGTTACTATTAAAGTGGGTGTATTACCCTGAACTCCTATAGTCAAGTGATGTGTGGGTGCTGCTTTTATACTATGGCATAAGGCCATTAATACAATGGACAGCAATAAGCTGTCGGCTACACTTAAAATTATCATTTTGTTTTAAGTTTTTTTAATTAAATAAAATTAAACTTTAAACATTTCCTGAAATTCTGTTATAATTTTCACTTGTTTATTCTCTGTTTTATTTAACGAAAAGTCAATGTCAAAGCTTTTTAGTCCTTAATAAAATTTATTTTTGCAAATCTTTAAAATCAGTCTAAGTTAAAATGCTGGGAAAAGTATCATAACTTTTAATTATTTCAAATTTTAATTTCACTTTTGAACTCTTATCTGCTTTTGCCAGGTAATCCTGGGGTCCTTGCAAAAGCATTAATTTAAAGGATTTTTTGCAATATTTTTTTATGCTCTTTAATTTTTGCTTATAACTATTTTTTTTTTGCACTCTCGTTTTTATTACTTCTTTTGACACTCCCGTTTTTATATTTTGGCTTTAATATTTATGAAAACTTTCGTTTTTCTTTAATTTTCAAATAAATTATAAATTAAACTTAATTTGGCACATTAATTAAATTTTTGTATTTAATTTCACTTCAATTCAAATTAATTCTTTTTATTTTTTCAATCATATTTTATATTTTTTCACCATAACAAAGAATTTATTAAGCGTTTTTTTATTATTTTTTTAGATTTTCAACTTTGAACCGAAAGCTCCAAGGACCCAACACGTACTGTGAATATTATTTAACAAACACTACTCTATAAAGGAATTTCCTTCATGTTGTTTGTAGACTTAAAAACTTTTTGGAGAATGGAATATTTTCCTCAAACAAAAACAAGAAAAAGCTTTTTAGCGGCATATTAACAAAAGCTTTCTTACTCTTCTCATTTTAAAATCTCATTTTATCGCTCTCTCTCCCCCTTAGTTTGTACGTAATAAATTTAAATGTTTATTTTGAAACTGTCAAAAAGTTGACTTTGTTTATGTTTTATTAGCGATAAGAATTAAGTGAGAGTAGAAAAAAAGCTGAATGAAATAAAAAACATGTTGCATTATGTTGTTTACCTTCAAAAACACTTATGGAATTTTAACTAGTAAAAGTCAAACAGAATCACACAGAATTGGGAGCATTACATTTTAAAAATGGGAAAAAGCTATAGAAGCTAAAAGGAAATTGTAGAATAATTTATATCAGTTTTTTTTTTCGTTTTTTCTATAACACTTATCGAAATTTATGAAATATGTGGGATTAAATTTATGTATAAAGCTTTAATTCTTATGTCAATTGCTGTGAACTGTAGTTGTAAAATCACATGCGAAATAAAATGTGTTAAAGGGGAAAAAGATTCGATTTTATGTTTGTAATTACATGTTCACACTAATAAAAATAATTTGAGATTAAAAGACCTGTGAACGCTATGAAATAAATATAATATTTAGTTATAAAATTTAATTTAAGAAAAAGCTTAAATTTTAGAATTTAATTTTTTTCAGTACCTTAACTCGTTTATTTTTTTATCTTGATGCTAACTAAAATATTGGTCTATGACCCGTTTTTATGGTCCGATATTGCTGGTTTTATATTTACAAATTACTTTGGACAATAAAAAACAATTTGGAGGAATTTGATTCAGAATCAAATTATTAATATGGCCGTGAGAAAGTTTCCATTAAGCAGAAACACACAGAAAACAAGTAAGAATGTATAGTCGGTCAAGCCCGACTGTCTAATATCCTAAACCACATTGACGGTTAAAAATGGTAGTTATAAAAATAATGAAGGACCTTCATATAATTTGACTCTTACATGGACAGCCAGACACACAAACACACGGACTGACATCTTTAAATCTACTCAGAAAGTGATTCTGAGATAAGAATGTCCTTACTAAGTATGTCCTTGTCTCGAACTTGTCATCCAAAAACTCAAAAAGGGACACACACTACTATTTACTATCCTGGTTTCAAGCTTGACATTTTCAAAAGGTCTTGTCTTGTGGTAACCTAGAGCTTTTATTTAGTGTCTTCTCGATATACTATAAGAACATTTGTTTACATTTCCTCTCTATCTACATAACTGGTGAACTGGTTTTACGCATTAAGGTGTGATATCTGACGATATACTTGGGGAAATATATTGGTTTGTCTGGGCCTAAGGCAACATACACATTAATAACAAATAAGAATGTTATATTCCGTTATGGCGAATCCAGAATACCATCTACCATAATCGTGTATGAAGTTTCAAATAGACATACATATACACTATAACACACCTTATGTACATACACAGTAATAACAACAAATTCTTTTATATATAAAACGAAATGTAATATGAACATATATTAAAAGAAATATATTTAATATATTTCTGATTTAACTTTATTCTATTTTTTTGATTTGAATGATTCTTAAAAACTGTATTTAGCTACAAATTGTAGATGAATTTTTGTAATAATTTAGTTTTCGAAAAATTTACACCAATTCTTTGTCTAATTTTAGAGTTCGTCTAGCAATTTTAATTCGAATTATTTCTTTAACTGTGGAAGAAAGAATAAAAAAATATAGAAATATTGAAGGTCTAATGTTTTCTAGTGTTAAAAAGAAAAATCCCTACATACATAAAAAACATGAAGCAAAATCAACGTTGAACATAGTTGATATATAGTTGAATAATTTTCTTATTTAATTTAAATTAAACGTTTTTACGTTTGTGGTGAAATAAGATTATACATATTAGAATCTTTCGATATTATTATATAAACTTTTACAACACTAAATACATTAAATTAAAAATTTCAAGTTCTAAATTTTCAAGTAGTAGAAATTCAAGAATATTCTCAAGAAGCTACATGTACTGTAAAACAAAACCATTTTTATTAAAAGTATATTAAGTTAAATATTAATTTAAGTTATTAAATTTTACATTGACTTTTTCTGTGCATATGATCTAAAATTTATATTGCATAGAAATTATGAATCACGTGTTCTTACGAAATTAAATAAAAGTCGCATATTAAGTATTGGTGATGCAACAGAAGTATTGGTGATGCAACAGAAGTAATTGTGATCGTATATTACTAAGGTCTGGCATCTTCCCACAAAGAGATAATGCTGCCACTAATATTAATATTGTTCATTACATATAATTATAAGTGTTCATTTCACCCAGAAAAAAAATAATGTAAAATTATTTTATATAAAAAATTATTATTTTTTTTTAGCAGAGACATAATAGTTATAAGATTTATGAAAAGCGTCGTATTATTAAAGTTAAAAAAATAAAAATATTATTTTTAAATTAACAATAATTCTAAACAATTATAAATTTTCGTCTTTCAATTATAGTCTGGCCGGACTTTAAAGTTATCTTAATGAAATTTGGTGTGTGTCATTATTTTGGCCCAGGACGATGCCAATTGAAATTGATTATGATGGGTACATTACTTCACTTAGGTAATTTTAGATCACAAAAATCCTAAATATGAAGCAATTTTATTGAAATTTTTTACATTCGTTTTATGATATCCTAAAGCGGTGTGCCAAAAGAGTATTAAGATTACTTCTAACTGACCATAGGTGCAGTTTAGTGGAAGAATCTCTTTCTTATACTCTATTCGTAAAGTAAAATAACTGTCGTAATTAGTTTATTATAATTATAATATTATTTAATTAATAATTAAAAAAATAAAACATGAAGCATTTTCCTTAAAGAAGTACCTATTTATAATTTTATATCATATCCAATTGTTGTTAATTATTTTACAACCAGTAAGGCAGTATCGATTTTTTGAATAAATCTTTTTCTAATTAGTAGGTTGTATAGTAGCCACTATAGGAGGTCCAGAGGCGAACGTAAATTATTAAATTACTGTGAACGTAAAAAAATATAACTGTTATGAAGCAACTTAAAAAAAAATTTTTGAAAACAAACGTTATTCGATACCGAAAATTGTTATTCTTAATTATAACTTTTATAAAAAAAAAAAAAAAAAAAAAAAAAAAGATTTCTAATTTTTTAATTAATATTTTTGGTTTGGAAATAAATTTAACAGTAGTTTTTGGTCTCTGTTTTTCAAAAGAACTATAATAACGTTGAACGGATAGAACCAGGGGGAAGGGTACCCCCATACGAAGCAAATATTGGTTATCGAACCCCCATAAAAAGTGAATTTAAATTACTAATAATCTATTTAAATAGGATGATAATACAACACTAATATTTGCTTAGGGGCAGCAACGCCCTTTACATTTAAATTTTATGCAAAACCAAGTTTGCCGGGTCTGCTAGTTATAACTTGTTTAATCGTTAAAATTTTATTCTTTAAAGATACAAATACTCATATACTGCCAACGTATGTAAAATAAACGTTTAACCTTAAATACGATTACAATAATTATAGGCTTTTTCGTATATAATTATAAAGGCCACCAAAATTGTGTGATTATTATGGTTATAATCATGCAATTAAAAGGGTGTTAACAATAATAATTTCACCTGACCTTACTTTACTTGCTGTGTATATGTAAGTATAAAATAACAGCAACAACGCAAATTAATCTGAAATAATATGTCAAACGTGCAAATGTTTGAAAATAATCAATTTTAATGATATGAAAAAAAATATATACAATATTTAACATATCTATATCCGCTATAACTTTTATCGAAGACACAAACCCAAAGTGTAATTATTTACTATTACAACCGATGAAAAATAAAAATGTAATTTCTTAATACCCCGTATTAAACAAACATCAGGGATAGGAATACATCTTGTACAAATAATATAGCAATGATTCACACTGTTCATGGTATTTTTCAACATATGCGAGATCTGGTGGTGGTTTTAAAGAGAACATATGTATTTTTCTTTAGTGCGGCCCCTGGTGGCATGTAGTTGTATTTGTATATATGTTTAGCAAACATTTTTATATCTTGACTTTGACATTTTGAAATTGTAAAGATTTCCTTAAAGCTTTTTGGTTGCTGAAAGCACTTCAATGTGTTTGAAAGTTTTTTGTTTTTGTCTCAGTTTATGACATTAATACTTGCCGAATTGTTTTAGATATTAAACTTCATTTCATAACTGGACGATTGTGTGCTGGTATTGGTCGAGTTGAGTACACAAAACTTTAAATAATTTATTTTATTCGAGAACTTTCACTTTAAATTAGCGATATACACAGGGTGACTTAAAAATAATGATTTACTGTAAAGGATTTCGAAAACAATTGAGAAAAATATACACAAATATTTTCTTAAGCAATTTTTTTATTACACTGAACAACAAATTCCCTTGGAATGAGAACTTTTTATGGAGTAAATAAAATGATTTTTGAATAACGTCGTTCTCAGTAAAAGTGACTGTTCTTTTAAACAGTGACAATGATGCAGTGTTTCAACTGAAAACAAAAGAATATTTTTTATTTAAATTAAAAAATGAGCTCAAAAAATGATGACTGGAGACATTGCTTTCTTTGCAAATGGTAGTCTCAATTGGAGTGTATACTGAACACCGTAGGAAATGAATAACTTTCATTCTAGATGAATCGCGATTTGTTTATCTGTACAAACAAAAATAACAAGCGTTTGGAATTTATATTAAGCGCAACATCTTTAAGAAATTTTGCTGGCTCAAAATAAAATCAAAAACATCTCGCTTTATCTATTTTAGGAATACATTTGTGTATGCATCAATTAAGAAAGAACGACATATTATTTCCTAACTCAAGTCATTGTAGTTACCAGTGATTTACCAATCACAGTGTTGAAGTCACAGTCGTGAAAGAAAACACATTTGTGTTTCTTTAATTGTCATCTACGCGAATAATGAGTCGAACGAACACAAAATTAGGTGAGCGAAAGCTTCGTAGATAGAGAAATCCAATTTTACACTAATTCGTTCGCTAGTATTTTTGTTTGATATCGAGAAACAGGCTATAAATTTTTATGTTCCAGGTTTTCTTGCTAGACAGCCTTGAATGAGTTGAAAGCCCTGAGTATTTTGCAAATCCTAATATATTTTTAAATTAGGAAATCATATAAAAAATCTTATGAAATAAAGCCAACGCTTAAAATAATGTAGTTTGGCAAAGAAATTTTCGTGCTGAGAAAATAATACCTGTTTTCAGAAAGTAAGCTGAGAAATACACAGCACATTTATCCCAAACGAATGTAAAGTGGGCTTTGCATGATAAATTATTATTTATTGAAAAGTGTACTATGAAAATAAATAGTCTTACAATTAATAACTCATAGCAAAAATATTACTAAAATTGTTATTTCTAATTCTACATGGGTTTTTCCTCTTCCCGAAACACAGAACCATACATTTTTGCTTGCTTAACAGATTTTATATACCCAACAGAAAGAGGATATATTAATTTTGTTATTTCATGTAACGTAGAGTTGAGCGATGCAGTGTTTTCCGAAAAACATCATTCCCAGTAAAGGTATCTTTTAAATTATGACAGTGATCGCATTACACAGAAGACATTGATTTCTTTGAATATGGAAGTTCTTATTAGAGTTCACACTGTGCAACGTAGGAAATTGATAATTTTTAATGATAACTACGAAAACACTTACACTAGATTATGTTTTAAAAGGGTTTTTTGGGGAGTTATGTAGAAGCTAAATAAATTATGAACCGGACTTTTTATAATTTGTGCATCAAATTTTATTTATTTTTCTAAATATCAACATTTTATATCCTTGAAAGTGATATTTGAAAGGGGGATTGTATGGGATCTATAAGAAGTAATAGACCGATCCCCGTATAATTTAGCACATTGATTTGGAATTTCATAAGACTAGTTCTTGCTGAATGTTGTTGAAATCGCTTCATTTATGGAATTTTTCTGATTTCATTCCGGGAGTAACATTTGTATAGGAGAGATATGGTAGTGTAGGGTATAGAAGTAAGAAATTATATTCAGTCAAAACAGTCTATGCAAATTAATGCACGATCCTCGTAAAAATATATTTCCTAATTTATGCTTAAGATTGGTATTTTTGTGTTTTAAAAGGAATTATATGGTAACTGTAGGAAATTATGGACCTGCCCTTTCACATCGATTATAAATTATGTACCAACGTATATGAGAGATTTAAGGTTTTCAAAGTGATATTTGGAAGAGGGTTAAATAGGACCTATAGGAAATATGAAATGATCGTCCTATAATTTAATACATCGTATTACAATTTATCTGGGACCGATGAGATTATGAACCGACCTTCGTATAATTTTGTACATTTATTTTTATTTTGACCAGAAGCACATTTAATATTCATGCTCTTTAAAGGTTTTATAGGACCTAGAAGAAACAAATAGCCAAATTAGCGCTTTATATTTAGGGTTTTATGAGCTTAGACTTCATTTCGGGATGACATTTTTGTGGGAAGGTACTAGAAATATTAAACCGAATATGGCAAATTTCAATCGTCCTTAGGCCAAAGTAAAACCATGTATCAAATTTAATTTATATATCTCAAAAGTGCGACCTGAAGATTGTTCACAATGTTTACATGTACAGACAGACGGACGGATATCGTTAAATTGACTCAGAAATGATACTCAAAGGTGGATGAAACACCATTCTTCCTGTAAGTTACAAACATCAGCACAAACACATAATACCCTAACCACCTACTGCTGTGTAGGGTATAAAATGTACTTTCAAATTTGTTTTCTAAAAAAGTTAAAGATGGATAGAACTTTACAATAAATATGAGACATACTTCTTCTGTAAAAATTGCAAAATATAAAGAGTCGACTTTAATTATCTTCTTCAAAATATATAACAACATAAATAACTGAAAATCTTTGGTGATGTTATCCAAATTCTAACCATCTAAAACAAGTAAGAATGTATAGTCGGTGAAGCCCATACACCACATCGTCGGTAAAAAATGATGGTTACGAAAAATTAATAAACGACCCTCGTATAATTTTAATTTTTGATTAATTCTTTAGTGCATTGTACATTATTGTGAGAGTAAGATTTATGTTCAATTTATTTATGTTATATGTGGGCTACAGAAAGTATGAATTGACCCTCGTATAATTTTGCACATCGATTTTTGCTTAAGTTTATCTTAATTTGAAGAATTATTATTAAATTAGGTCCCATACGGTTTTTATGGGACCTATGAAAAGTAAGGAGCCGACCCTCGCATATTTCAGCGCATTGTTTTAAAATATTGTAAAACTTACTTGTGACCAATTTTAAAACTCCATTCCGGTAAGAAAATTTGTATGGGAAATACCTGAAATATTGGACCGAACACAGCCAATATACTTCAATATACTTCGGACAGACACTGCATATTACAAACATCAGCACAAACGCATAATACCCCAACCACCTTCGGTGGTGTAGGGTATAAATATATAATTTATAAAAATTTACAAAAAATAAAATTATCTTTAAAAATTGTTTGAACCATTTGCAAAAGAATAGAGGAAACAAAATATTCTAATATGACAATTACACCTGAACAATTTTATTTTAATTTTTATCAACTTTTGCACGCTCTATTAGCAAATCATAAAAGTGAACATTAAACACGAACATAACAAGTTTCATGAGAACAAATTCACTTTTTTTAGAGTTTTAATTTAAATTTGCATACGATTTCTAATAGATTAAATTGACAAAAATATAGATAAGATGAATTTAACTCACCCCCGGAAATGGAATTGCAATGCGTGTATAGTTCTTTGGCAGCTGAAAAGAGTATATAAAAAGAAAGGAACATAAATATATAGAAATGATTAGTAATGTGAATATATAATAACTTTGATAAAGTGAAAAATAAAAAATACATGGTAAATGTGTGTGTGTGTGTGTGAGTGAGAGTGTGTAGATAAAATTTGCATATTTTAAAGAACAAATCTCTCATACTGTTTCTATTACTTGAATTATATTTAAATCTGTAAACTTATGTGACTTATAATCAAAAGGTATACACACACGCACATACAATTATTGATTAGAAGTAAAACAGTATCAAAGAAAAAAAACGAAACTGAATATTATTTTATCTGGCAGTTGTAGTAACTAAGTAAGTGTGTGTGAATACTAAGAGTTGAGTACAGTATTCCCCACCTATTTCATTATACCCTACATCAATAGAAGTGGTGTGTATTGTCTAATATATGCTTTTAACTAATTCTGATGGAACGGACTAGGTTTACTTTTATTTTGAATTTATGCGTCATATTTTTATATAAGTATTTATAGTATTGTCGAAAAACTATTTACGTAAATAATAATAATAATAATTTGTATGTATTAATATTTAAACTAAATTATTTTATTTCGAAGAAATGCGCAAATTATTACATTGGAGACTCTTAAAAAAAACACCGCCAATCTCTTTAAAGTGAACTCGGAGTTTTTTGCGAAAAAAAATTTTAAATCAATAGTTTCTTTGTCATATATTGGGCAGTGGAGTTACAGTTCTTTCAATAGAAAAAGTACTTAGCAGGATTTTGTACCATTATAATAATTCTCTAAATAAAATAACTTTGCTGAATATCCTTGCGTCGAAAAATACTCAACAATTGGTTTTTAAATCAACGCCAGTTAGTGGAGAAATGCTTAAAGCAAAAGCAATACAATTAAACTGCATCGGAGGATCTAATGCAATTGTTGGCTTGCTTCAAGAGTTTAAATCCCGTTATGGAATTCGTTTATTAAAAATATGTGGAAAAGTAGGGCCTTCGATTTAACGCAAATGAATCTGTACTCTTTTAGATGTTGCCGGAAAAAAATCAGAATCAGTTCCTGACTCGATTTAAGCAAGTCCGTCCGGATGGCAGCTTGTTCGCAAAGTACAAATTTTGAAGATATCTCAATGAAATTTGGCAGATACTATTATATCAGAATTTTTAAAATTCAATGAAATATCAAATGGTTGGAGCTGAAGTGTTTTTAAGTTGAAGGAGTACAGGCAGCCCTATCTTCTTACAGAAGAAAGCTGGTTGCTTCCGGCATGTTGATTTTTTAAATTCGCAAAAAATTAATTTTTGAATTTAGATAAAAGAAATTTTGTTTACAAGTGTAAATCTCTATAAAAATTATGCTTCAGAAATATTTTAAGCGAAACATATTTTTAACCCATTCGCAATCATGCTTCAATTTTTTCACGGAACTAATATATCTCTTAAAATTTTTTCTCTAACCCTAAAATAAAATTAAAATTTGGTAAATTAATTAATTAATTAATTTACGGACTGGGATTTTGGGTATTTCCGTATGACGGTTTCACACATTCCAAACACTTTTTTAAAAAGTTTCTACTTTGCCTGAAAATCCAACCTAAACTAAAGTTTGCTATTTTCCATAAATTTCTTCTAAGTTTAAAATCCGGTTAAAAAGTTATAGAATTATATAAAAAAATTATTTGGAAACACTGGGCAAGCCGAACGGATTAACTTAAATCGACTCGGGAAGAGATTCTAAGTCGAACAATTAAAAGTGATGCTACTTGTTCTACCAATTACAAATAGCTACATAAACGTTTAATATACCCAAGAACCATCTATAGTTTTGAGTACACTTTGATGCGGAGAATTGTGCACAAATTAGAAAAAAACGGATCAGAAAACGGATGTGAAATTCGTTCGGCACAATTACTGTAATAGATAAAACTCAAAACTTGTCTGAAATTTGGAGGACAAATTTCAAATTTTTAGAAAATATATTTATCAGTATATAGAAATGAGTATTAATCCTCTTTATACTTTAACAGTTCCTAGTGCAAGGTATTGAAAATTCGTCCTTGGCTAACCCTCTTACATTCTCACTTCTTTTTTTTAAAGGTACTAAATCTACTTCAAGTGATATTGAATGATAAGAATGAAAAATTCAAATAAAATTACAAATTTTTTGTTTGTACTTCAGAGTATGCAAAATTCATAAAAATCTATATCTTTGTATATGTATGTTCAATGAAATGCGTAAGTATTAAAAATATATCTATATACACACACACTCTTACCCACAGCTAATGTTTAGTAAACTTACAACCCTCCCATGGTGAAATTTAAGAGGAGCAAGAGCGAAAAAAGTATAAACTAGAAAATATTACATACGCAGATTGTAAAGTGCCAACAGAAAACAGCATCAGCTGCTACCTTGACAACTGTTAGTATTACTAGTAATCAATAAATGAATAAATGACTGAATGAATGAGTTTATATTTGTAAAGTTAGATTTAGCTTATCGTTATCCAACAACAACAACAACAATAATAGAATACCAATAACAGCACCAATATCAAGCGTTATACATTGACACGTAACAACAAACGAAGATGAGAAAAAAATTGAAACGCGAAATTTTTATTTTTATAGATTTTTTCACGCACGCATATCGATATGGGGCACATTAAAAATTTAACAATCTAATCAACGAGGGTAGAATGGAAAGATCTATTATGGTTTTAAAAATATTTTGAAAATCTTTATAAATTTATATAAGACTGATACCAAGATCCAAGTATGAGATGTTAAGAGAACTTAGACCAAGTACAAATTAGAGATACAGATTTTTGTTGGTTTTTTTTATTCCCAAATATTTAAATAATTTTAGGATTTCCATCTCAACCTGAGCCTAATGTTGTATACTTCTAGCAACGATAGGATATGCCTTCGCTCAATTACATTCAAACACATACATTCTCAAGGGACTCCTATACCACTAACTATTTATATACTACTTTGTTATGTATTTGTTGTAGTTACTTTATATTTCTTACGCTGGCGTAGTTGCTCTTTTCACTTGGGGCTCGTATTATTTCTAAACAAAAGAATAAAAAGTTATGTCGCTCTAAACAACACATGAGACCATCATCATTTTATATATAAAAACAGACGTGTGTTTAGGATGTAAAGTAGGTTTATTTTGTGCATGTAAATGTTAATAGTGTGTGTGTATGCATAATAAAATTGCATGTGAAATGAAAATGCCAATAGGAAATTTTGACGGAAAAGGTAAAAATCTAGACAAGTTATTAAAATATATAAAAATAATTTTATTATTTTTTTTACAGAGTGACCGCGAATTCCAGAAGTAACATATGTATGTTACATATGTTGTTCCAAGTTAGAATCAGGGGTTAGGTGATCGTTTAAATTATAAATATCTGAAGAACATTTACTGCTAGTACGTTTTAGTTTAATAGGTGCGGAGGAGAACCTCCTCTTCCCATACAAAGCAAAAAACAGGAGGATTACAAATAGTTCTCGATCACTTTCTTATGAAAGTATATAGCGAAAAAAGAACCCTAAACTAGAAATAAATATGAAGTAAAAACATTATGTATATACATCGTAGTATTACTCATGCTAATCATGACCATCTTTGATATAATTATGCGAGGTAATAGCTTAATGTTATGATAAAATATTCTTATCAGTAGACTGATAATTAAAAAAATACGAAACTCTTCGCTTGAACTTAGAGCTTGTCTCATATATCGTTTTATATATCTTAGTATTCCGAACCGATTCCGCTGGTTTTAAATACTAAATTTCTCAGTATTTACACAAATAACAAATAACTCCATTTTTTCCAAAAATAACATTTTGCACTAAAAATAAAATTTTCACTAAAAATTTAAATTTTCACTAAAAATTTAATTTTTCACTAAAAATTTAATTTTTCACTAAAAATTTAATTTTTCACTAAAAATTTAATTTTTCGCTAAAAATTTAATTTTTCACTAAAAATTTAATTTTTCGCTAAAAATTTAATTTTTCACTAAAAATTTAATTTTTCGCTAAAAATTTAATTTTTCACTAAAAATTTAATTTTTCACAAAAACTTTAATTTTTCACTAAAAATTTAATTTTTACAAAAACTTTAATTTTTCACGAAAAATTTAATTTTTCACAAAAACTTTAATTTTTCACGAAAAATTTAATTTTTCACGAAAAATTTAATTTTTCACAAAAATTTAATTTTTCACAAAAAATTTAATTTTTCACAAAAATTTAATTTTTCATTAAAAAATTTAATTTTTCACTAAAAATTTAATTTTTCACTAAAAATTAAATTTTTCACTAAAAATTTAATTTTTCACTAAAAATTAAATTTTTCACTAAAAATGTAATTTTTCACTAAAAATTCAAATTTTCACTTAAAATGTAATTTTTCACTAAAAATTTAATTTTTATTTTTAAATGAATTTTCATAAAATTGAACAAAAAAATTAATAAAATTGAACAAAAAAATTAATAAGAATTAAATTTTGCACTAAAAATTTAATTAAGAAAAATGTTACAATCAAAATAAAATTTCTCCCAAAGAATTGCGTTTTTATTTTATTTCTCATAATTTTTTTCGCTTAACTTTTCATTTTAAACAGATTGTTTACTTTCACTGATTTTTCCAAAGAAAAAAAATAGTAAGAATGTATAGTCGGCCAAGCCCGACTAACAACAACCCTACACTACATCGTCTTAAAATGATTACGAAAAATTAATGAACGACCCTCGTATAATTTGATTTTCTTAGGTGTGTAATACATTATTCTGACATTAAGGTTTATATGTGAGATTTTTGCCCTTGAAAGTTATATTTGGAAGGAGTTTTATGGGACCTATGAGAAATAATGGACCGACCATCGCATATTTTGGTTTTAAAATATTATAAGACTTACTTGTCTTACACCCACCTAAATACAAAGGTGGGTGAAGACTCTTAGTTCTAAATGTTATAAACATCAGTACAATACCCCAAACACCTTCGGTGGTGTAGGGTATAAAAATGGACAGAAGAAATAACTCTTTTGTTAAAAATTATTTTTTACAAAAAAATGATAATAACAATAATAATAATAATAATAATAATAATAATAATAATAATAATAATAATAATAATATAATAATAAATAATAAATAATATAATAATATAATATAATATAATATAATATAATATAATATAATATAATATAATATAATATAATATAATATAATATAATATAATATAATATAATATAATATAATATAATATAATATAATATAATATAATATAATATAATATAATATAATATAATATAATATAATATAATATAATATAATATAATATAATATAATATAATATAATATAATATAATATAATATAATATAATATAATATAATATAATATAATATAATATAATATAATATAATATAATATAATATAATATAATATAATATAATATAATATAATATAATATAATATAATATAATATAATATAATATAATATAATATAATATAATATAATATAATATAATATAATATAATATAATATAATATAATATATATAATATAATATAATATAATATAATATAATATAATATAATATAATATAATATAATATAATATAATATAATATAATATAATAATATAATATAATATAATATAATATATATAATATAATATAATATAATATAATATAATATAATATAATATAATATAATATAATATAATATAATATAATATAATATAATATAATATAATATAATATAATATAATATAATATAATATAATATAATATAATATAATATAATATAATATAATATAATATAATATGATGCAGACCCAGGTTAGGAATGCTATATAAACAAGAATATACGGCATTGTTTAAAATAGACTTTACAATAGTTTTTTGTTAAAACGAAAAAAAAATAATATTTTCTTTAAAAATATTATTTTTCATCAGAAATAGCACTTTTCGTTATCACGAATAATAGCGATTTTTAATAATAGGAACGCTCTTGCAAAGCAATACTTTCATTAAAATGTTATCTTTGATTAGAAAAAATATTTTTCATTATCACAAATAAACGCATTTTTTATAAGAAGTAATATTTTACGATAAAAATTTCACTTTTCATCAAAAGTCAAAATTCTTCACCAACGCTCATTTAAAGCAATTTATGAAATATAACTTTTCATTAAAAACAAAAGCATTTGAATTTTTTGCAAAGAAAATATTTCACCAATTTCTGCCTCTCTCCCATTTCCTACTGGGTATTTTTCCTAAATTTTCAATTGGTTGGTGGTGGTTATTATTGGAAAGTTTTACTTTTGAGCTGTAATAGTTAAACCTTGATGAAATCATTATACACATACTTTTCGATTTGTTTCTTATAGCGTTATACAACGACAACAAACATTCACATCATAAATGTTTGAATATATATGCAGCAGTAACAGTAGTTATATAACCCATGTTTACGCAATTTCATTTATGCCAAAACGACATTTTAATGCTTATTTTAGTCTTTTTTATTTTTTATTTCACAAAACCGTAAAGGGCTTTAGTGTAGCAAATTTTTATTTCACGAAAATACAATTTTTTACAAGTATTTTTGTTGTTCTTGTTTTATATTTCTTTGTTACAGTTGTTTTTATTGCAATTGCGAAATACTTCTATATTTAAGTGCAAAAACACAATATTATAGAATTTGGTAATAGTAAAAATAAAAAATAATAAAAAAAAACAAAAATACTTGTACTTATAAATACATTGTTGTCTGTAAGTATCGTAAAGTATAACGATTTTGGTTTATTAGTTTTAATAGGTTTTACGAGCACCAAAGAAAATTGTTTTTCATATTATTATTGGGTTTTCTTCTCTTCTTCTATTTTTACAATCATCAATAAAGTGGCTTTATATGGAACGTGTAGGATTTGCAATATTTCGATAAGTAATTTAAAGATAAAGAATAATAATAGATATCTGTGTGCAAAAAGGAAAAATTACATAACTCATTTTTGAACTTTTCAAACAACTTCATTGAACTTCAAAATGAAGTGGGAAGAAGTAGAAAAGTAAAGATATTAACTTGACTTAATATTACTGACAAAACAAAGTACAGTATTTATCAATTGTAAAATTACTTTTATTTTTTCATACTTCATTTTGAAGTACAAATATGCACCATGAAAATTCAAAAAAAAATAAAATTATGTTGTTTTCCCTCTTTGCCACAGATATTATTTTTAGGATTTAGATAAATACTTAAATATGTTTTTGGTGTAAGACATTGAAATGAATGCTGTGTAGATTTCCTTATATATAACCTTTCAATTGTTATATAGATAATTATATAATTACTAATAAAAATAACAACTTGTGACAATATACAATATATATTCGACTATTGTTTTCATAAGTGTTGCATATTCAACTATATTCAGGGTTCAAGATGCGACCTTTGTCAAAACCACATGCAGAGTAAATTCATTTTCCCAATATGTTTGTCTTAACTCCAATGTATTCGAGGCAAACTTATACTATTCTTATATAAACAAATTATTGGAATAATAATGTTTTTAGGTGACGATATTAATGTTTTTAATGGCTATTATAACAACTATTGTTATCAATACATATTTTAATTTGCATGCATAAAGAATAATAAAACTAGATCTTTGAACAAGTATGTAGTATGGACTACAAACTCGACTCTAATCGGTATAATTAAATCTACCAAAGTCAAGACTATAGAAATAACTACAATAAGAACTATAAATTCAAATATAGTTAGAATTATACATGACTTAAATTGACACCTGTAGGCTAATCCACAGTGTTGTCTATAAAATAGTATGCAGTATGCACTATTAATTATTCTATAGTGAGGATTATAAACCAGCCTATGGACAGCACTGTAAACTCGCCTGTAGTCAGAACTATACTAGACTTATTTAGAGACTATTCAGAACAATAAACTAATTCATTGTGAGTGCTATAAACTAGTAAAGATAAAGACTATTAAGTAGTAAGGATTTGTAAACTGTCATATATAGTGTACTATAAACTCTATTATAATCAGGATTAGTCTGTAGTCAGGACAATAAACTTGACCACAGTAGGTTCTATAAACTACATTTGACTTAAGTTGAGACGATTCCGATCTATGAATACAGTGAAGACTAAAAACTAGCCTAAAAAGTGCATTATGAACTCGACTATAGTCAGAACTATAAAATAGTCTGTAGTCAGGACTATAAGCTAGCCGATATTAGAGTCTATAAGCAAGAACATGAAGTAATTTAAGTAATGGCAAATAAGTAGTTTATAGTAGAGATTTAGAGATAAGCTAGTGGGGAATAAAAACTTGTCTTTAACTGGTTCTTTAGTAGAAAATTGTTTAATTCATTAAAGGCTATTTCAATAAAAATAGCTTATATCGCTTAAAAAACAAATAAAGCCAAATATACTAAATATACATTAATTTACTTATTTACAAAAGGTTGTAAAAAATATAAACATAAAACACATATTTCAGTAACGATTTCAATATAAAGACCCTGATAGTCTATTACTCTAATACTCAAAAAAAGAAAAAAAAACAGCAAGAGAGTCATAGTAGGACTGACCCTACGAAAATTATAGATCGAGCATCGTATAATTTACTTTTATGATTTCTGCTTAAGAGTTTAATACATTAAATCATATTAGTATACATGTTAATACTTTAATTTAAAATTAATCCGTTTTCAAACTATTTCGCAAGGATGTTATATGGGAGCTATCGGAAAATATAGGTCAATCCTCGTAAAATTCCGAATATCGATTATTGTGAATATTTATCTTATTTTAATCAATGATAAGTGTATGTAGATTTCTGCACATTAAAGTCATATTTGGAAGTAGAATTGTATGTAATGATCTTCATTAATCTTTGCGAAAAAGTTTTACATAGAGAGCCAGCCAGACAGACGGATACCAATATCTTCACAAAAGCATAATACCCCCAACGCACAATGTAGGGTATAGAAATTGCACAATGTAGGGTATAAAAATTGCATTTCTTAAACAAGAAGAAAAAACAAATTTCATTATGAATAGCATAATACACTAAAGACAATTTATTTATATTTAAATAGAAATACTTTACTTCGAAAAGAAAATAGCGACAAAAATAAGACAGAGTAATCAGTTTCACCAAAATAGTATATTTTATTAAAAAATAGTATTTTTATCGAAAAATTGCGTATTTAATTAAACGTTACTTACTTAACTATAAATAGTCAATTTATTAAAAATGACATAATATGATAACATATATCACTAAAAGTCGAGCTTTTACATATATTAAGAATATATTCAAAACAGTCTTTTAATGGCAGACCAGGCAGTTTAAGTTAAATAGTCTATTTAAAAAACAAAAAGTGACATTTTCATTATAAAGAACATATTTCACCACAAACGTTATATTTTAAATTTCATAATAAATAAAATATATGATTCAAATCCCATTTTAACTTAAATACTAAATTTTCCTCTTCAAATATTTTTTTCAATCTCATTTCTTTTTCAATTTTAATTTTCTATAAAATTAAATTGAATATTGATACAGATTTTCTTAACAACATCCTTTCACTTTCTCTGTAATGATTTTTGCTATAATTGCATTGGTTTTGTTGTTGCTGTCGTTTTTTTTTTTTTTCTTTGCCACATGCAATAAAGTCAGTCTTTTTCACTTTCGTCTTGTTATGTAGAAAAAATCATTTAATATAAAAGTGCAAGTCATATTTTCCATACAGATACATGCACATACTTACAAGCATGTATTTTTATACAAAATACAATTGCAACCAGAACAAATTTATAAGTGTTTTTGTCTACCTTTACCCCAACAAAGAAGAAGAAAAAAACATATACAAACAAATAAATACAAAATATTGTATGTGTATTGAGGAGAGTTGTAAGTAAAGTGTATTTTTACTTACAAATAGTATCTAAAGCATTAAAGAAGTCGAGAAAATGCACTATCAACCCTAAAGCCTGTAAAGTCTAACCCTTTTTTTGTTGTTCTTGTTATTATTATGATGTTTTTTGTTGCTGTTGTAGTATTTATATTGAAAACCTTATGCCAGCAGACATGTCTACTTTGTATTTGTTCACGTATATTTTCAAAATCATAGACCATATTCTGCTACACTTCTGTGTGTGTGTTTTTTTCTACTTCTTTTTTTCCATTTTGAAGTGCATCTTAAGATCTGAATATTTGTTGGATTCTTGTCGTTTTTTTATTTTGTTTCTTCTGTGCTACACCCCTCAATAAGTTTTTTTGAATGTATTTTTTTTCTTGTTATAATTGTTGTTGGTAACCCATTCATGCTTACAGCAGTTTACTTTTCAGTGCTTTTTTTCTTGTTTCTTCAAGTAGCCTCAGTTGCAGTTTTTCCTACTTTCGCTGATGTTTTTCTTATGAATTGAAATAAAAAATTGAAACGAAAGAAAGTGTTTGTATGTTTGTTTGTTTGCCTGTGTGTAGGTTTTTAACAATGATGACGACTACTTCAACATTTCTTTTTTTGTTGTTGTACGTTACTTATTTTTTGCAAAAAACAAAACTGTTTTCCATGAGGTCCTTGTTAAGGCATGATATCTTGTCTTTAACGAGGGCGGTTAAACAATTTGGAAATTCATGAGACAAAATGAACATGAAACTTTTTATAAACTTTTAATAAAATAATAACAAAATTCACTAAAAATTTACTGATTTAGTAAGCAGTTTTTTTACTAAAATATTAGTTAATTTACTTTAAATATTATATTTCACTAAGAAATACTTTTCTAAAAATAGTAAAATTCACCAGTCATATACGATTATAAGGAGTGGGATCGAAAAATTCTTCACATGCATATTTGTTAATAAAAAACACTAAACTTAAAGATTTAATTTTTTATCAGATTGCAATTACTATTACAAGTTAAAAAATAAATATTTTTATCGTTTTAATCTCTAGTAATGAAATTTTGAACCATTTTCGGAAACGTTTTACAGATCTTTTTTGTCATTTTGATTGTATATCTCCGTTTAAAATCTACCATAATTTTTAATTTTTTTTTACAAGAGCCCAATATCTCTCACTGGTCTAAGCTCTGGGCAGTTTGGAAGATCTGCCACTCTTGGTCTTAAAGCATTTATTGTAAACATTCCTTCATGTAAATCTCGGTACTTTTCTTCAATATTCCCTCGGCACAAGCAAAATCAAAATCTATCAGAATATACGTTTTTGGCTTTAGAAACATCCTGAACCAGGTTTTCTGTCAACAAATAAGTTCTCCCGGTATTGTTTCATAACATTGGAAACCTTTTCACGACATATCTTTTAATTCTTCGACAACTTTTTGTAAGACAAAGTTGGGTTTTGTTGAAAATATTTTAGTACTCGCATGGTCACTCATTTTAATCAAATTAAAAATATTTAAAGTATCTTGCTAAAAAAAATCAAATAGTACTTGTGTTAAAGGTTTTATGAAAAAAGTTCTGTTAAGAATTTTTCGATCTCTCTCTTTGCTAAAACCAGTCCCATTAAATATAACGAATTTTAGATAAAAATGATTAATTTTACTAAAAATATTCCAATTCACAATAATTAGTTAATTCCAATAAACATAATTACTTATTAACATTAAATGAACTCTGTTTGCAAGAAAACATTTTTTTAAGAATGGGGGTTTAATTAATATCCGGCTCGAAGGACCAAAATATGTTTTCTTAAAATATTTTTCTCAAAAATATAAAAAAAGGTTTTAATAATTTTTTCGAGTAAAATATTTCAAGAAAACAAACTCTTTTATTAGCTTATTGCTAAAACACTAAAAACTGTAATTCTTTAATAAAGTGCTTTTCACTTAATAATAGCCTATGCCATAATAACTATTTAGCCTGATTCACTAAAAACTACCTTACTCACTGAAAATAGTCTATTAAACTCAACACTTTATAATTTAATTCACTAAAAGTAATCTACGGAATTATAAAGAGAAAATTTCGCTTAAATGAGAATATTTCTGAAATGAATTTTAGTCGCTGAAAATATTTTATTCACAAAAAACTTAATATTATACTATAAATAGCTTATTATATATATAGCTTACTACCTTTTACATATAGTATTATATCAGAATATCCAATATTACTATATTATTGCACTTATATACCATAAAAATAGTCTCATTCACTTGAAATAAACATAGCCAATTTCAATACAAAAATTTCCATTAGGTTATAAATGTTCTATTTTAAACAAAAAAAGTAATTCGTTAAAAATGAACTTCAATAAAAATAGCCTGATACAGTAAAAATGCTATTTCATAAATAGTCAAGTTCTTAAAATTTCCTTTGTCGTTGTAAACTAAATAACAGAAAAACACACTAATTCACATTAAATATTATAATTCACAGAAGATAGCAGAACTCACAAACAATTGTATTGCAAGTAAAATTTCAACAATTTTGATCCATAAATACTTAAAAATATTCTATTTCACTACAAATAGCAGAATACACTTAAAATAGACGAATAGCCACCAGAAATTTCAAAATTTACAAATAAATATTCTGCTGCACTAAAAATAATTTAAACAATGTAAAATTTTAACAAATTGGATCTATTAAAAGCCAAATACTTGAAAAGTAGCGTAATTCACTTCAAATAGTCGAAATAAAATGTTTAATACTGAAAATACCGAATTTCACAACATTAGCCAATTTCCATGAAAACTATCCATAGTTTCAATAAGTTTGCTTCGTATTTAAGTCTTCTACTTTGAAAGTACACAACCTTAAAAATTTTGAATTGCCTAACCAGCCTCGTATATCTTAAAGCCAACAATTCTGCAATAAGAACGACCCCAACCTTGCACTTAACAATTGTCTTACGGAAAAAAATAAAGTTATGCTATAATATCATATCTGCACCTCTCAAACGTCCTTCAGCCCACAAAAGACCCCAATTTAATACACATTACTGCTTACAAACAAGCACACAACACATACAGCATACAAATACACCAACATATTACATACATATTTGTACCGATTTTTTTTTCTTAAAGTCTCGTCTTTTGTACTCACTGACACAAACAACACATACACTAACATGCTCACCTTTAAAACACACACATATGTTTATAAATTTACACATATGTATGCACATGTATGTCAATATATAAGTGTATGAGTATCAGCATAGTCATTTTCCTAGTAGTGCAAGTGCAATTTTTTTATTTATTTATATGAATATTTTTTCTCTCTGCCCCCCACCAACAGACATGACAACAAAAACAAAAAGCTATATAAAATATAAAAAAGTCTTTAATAACATGCGACGACTATTATGTTGTTGCTTCTTGCTGCTACCGTTTTTGTTGCTCTTGATGATGATGATGCCGATGACGACGACAATCATTAACATTTCACTTTCTTTACCCGAGTGTTATTTGTTTAAAATAATAAAAAAATAACAAATGCATCTATATAAAAAAATTATTACTTACATAATAGTATGCATGTATGTACGTATGTATGTATGTATGTATGTATGTATGTATGTATGTATGTATGTGTATATGAACATATAAAATCTTTATGGTTTTGCATAATTGTGTTTGAATCGTATCACTTCATTCGTTTTTTTTTACTTTTATCTATCCCCCTAATGAATCTGTGCTTTTTGTTTTGAGGTCTATAAGGATTTGTATGTTTAATTTTCCAAATACTTTGAGTTTAGCTCACAAACACCTAGATATTAGGTGTATATATGTATATGAATTTTATGACTGCATAGATTGTGAAATACGTCATTATAATTTTTAGGTTGGTGTGAAGGTAGTTTCTATTGGAGAGAAATCATAACCCATAGTCCTCCATAGAACCCATAATGTTCAAAGGCAATTTTTAATTCTTTTTTTTAATCTCACAAACTCAATTTGGGAATTCCACATATAAGTGATGATAACTTTGGTCGTTGGAAACATCTTCCTTGTAGTAGTATTCCATGCGATGGTTCTTAGAAACATCTTCCAAGTAGTAGGATTCCATGCAATGGTCCAGTTTGGTCATAATACACATACTCCTTCATATTGTGTTCAAAGCTAATTGAAAAAAAATCTCAAAAACGAGTTTTTGAGACCGAACGCAGAGAAAGTTATTTCCCCAATATGTTCTTTACAACACTAATATATTTGCGGCATACTTTCACTGTTATCGCCAACATGTTAATTTTTTATTTAATTTTATTTTGACAACAATTTTGTTGATGTAACAAAATTATTTTTATTAAATAAAAAATATATATTGTGGGCGAAATAATGTTTAGAAATACATTTTACTGATCGAATTATTGTTACTAAACAGCACGTTATTCAAAAAACTATTGTTGTTAGGGAAAAATATTATTTTCAGCTAAGTATCGACGATATATTTATCACCGCCGATAAATAATACTGTCTAAGGTATCTGTATAATATGGGTCTTGATATTAATTTTACATTGTAGTTTATAAAAGGTTAGGAGAAAAGGTTAATTTATATTATTAAATTAGAAAAGTTGTGTGGGCGACTTTTAATAATGTTGATAATTACTTCTAAGTAAATATTATTTTTTTCAATAACAATGTGTTTAGTGACGATAACAATAACTATTGTTATCAATACAAAGCAAAATGGAAGTAAACAGATTTTTAATGGAATCAAAATATTTTTAGTAGCGATAACAATATTTTTAGGGCCGACGGCAATAACCGTTGTTGTCGATGCAAACTCGTAATGCGTATAAACAAGTTTTTTAGTTTCAGTAACAATAGTATGTTGCTTATTTTTTATGGTTATCGTAAACATATTTCTCTCAGCGTGCGGTTGAGAAATTTGTTAAATATTTATCTAAATTTGTTAAAATTTAATTTAATTCAAACAATTAATCTTAACGTGAAAATGTCTTTAACAGTTGAACAAAAGTCTAAAATATAGAGAAACCAAAGCTAAATCGACAGAAATTTTGATGTGGTGCATTTTTAGTCCATTTTTAAAACTGGTTCTTAAATGATGCAACATTAACAATATACACTCTCTCTCAACAGTTATAAAACTTTGAAAGAGCGTTGAAAATGTGTAAGAATGGACATTTAAGGGGGAGTGTGATTCAATTTAACAAAGCTGACGTTTTATTCATGAAATAAACTTAAGTATATTAATTTTCCATTTTAAATCAATAAACAGTTCCGATTTACATTAAAACTTACTTTAATGTTATTACAATCATAATATTAAAATAAACATCCTTTCTGTAACCAGATAGCTCAGCACCTTTTATCTAACCCAATATATATGTTGCTATAGTTCGTTTTACACTCCTCTAGTAAGTTTGTTCATGTAATAAGATAAATGCAAATATGTTATTATTGTAGAGTGTGTGAGTGTATTTGAATATGCAAATGCAACTAACATTAGGGTTTTATATTTCTTCGATACTTTTTTTAACTAAATAGGAAATTACAAAAAAAGGTAGCAAAAGCGATGTAAATAGCAAAAGTGATGGAACTAAAACTGGAGGAAAAAAATCCCAAGGAATATGAAAGTAAATATGTTTTTTTCTATTATTTATTTGGTATTCATTTTCAGCAGGTGTGTGTGTTCATGTGTGTGAGAAGATAAATATGTATTGACACATGATGTACATACATATGAATGTATGTTTGTATGTATTAAAAACGTAAGTTTGCATTCATGTTTTTCTTTGCTTTTGTGCAAAATTCAAGTGCATGTCGCCGTCGTGTTAAGTGTTTTGATGGGGTGTTTTTTTTCTTTTGTATTTTTTATTTCATTGCTTAATGTTGCAGCTATGTATGTGTATGTGTTCAATTTAACTTGACACAGGATATTCAATAACATGTAGTACGGGGAATTCCCTTACAGGACATGTTTATATGTATGAGCATATATATTTATTATACATTTCACTTCAATTCCTGTATGTATGAATGTATATTTGTACAGATTTATTTTCTTGTTAAGGATGTTGTATTTATTGCTTGTTAGTTGGTGGTTGATTCTTTGATATGATGTATAAAAAGGAGTTTTATAACACTTTACAAAATGCATTTTATAAGTATGGAAATAAATGTATATTAGTTATGAGGAAGAAACTGATTTTTGAGGATCTCTGTATGATAAGGAACTAGAAAGAAATCCTATTTTACGAAGCAAATGTTGAAGCTTAGTTTAGGCTGGCAAAAAGCTTAACCCTAGCGCGACATATAAAATAAATTGTTTAATGTTGGCCTGTTTAAATGGAACACCACCACCACCACTGAATACTAGGATCCTGAATTCGCAACCTTTTTAATATGTGCGGTTGTGACTGACACAAAAACACACAGAATAAAGAATATTTTGCAAAATCAACTTTGGACTTTGGTAGTTGATTTAAGATTGAATAAATTTTTTCATTTAGTTTAAATTGAACATTTTTACGTTTGTGGTGAAATCATATTGAAAATATTAGAATGTTTCGATATAAATATATAAAATTATATAATAATTTTTTAAAATTACGTTAAAATAGTAACGTAAAATAGTAAAATACTGTAAAACATGTTAAAGTATATTTTAATTAATTTTATAATCAAACAAACCTGTTTTGAGCTACATATAGATAAAAAGACAGTAAAACCATCCAAATATTCCAATTTGACAAGTTCCTTTTCAAATCTATTTAATTATAAAAATTTATAGGAAAGGAGTACTAATTTAACTAACTCTTCTTGCCTATTTTTTTCTAAATATTCCATTAAAACCCCAACCCTCTCCCAAACCAAACATTCTTTTAAAATAATATAATTTTACAAAATTTTATTTTAATCTCACAGCATTAGTCTAAACAAATATATGGTTTGAAAAAGATTAAAAACCCACCAAAAAAGAAGCGGACAACTTGAAATCCCTTTAGAAGGAAAAAATCATAATAATAAAAAACAACAACAATTACTCTTATTTTAATGGGTTCATATGTTATGACGGCAAAAAGGAAGGAAGACAAAAAAGGAAAAGGTTTCCATTTTTATCGATCCTACTCATTTACCTAAAATTCTATTATTTACAAATACTAACATACGCGTATATAAACACAAAAGGATATAGTGCGCCACATATCCATAACTATTAAATAAAATGAATATGTATTTATGTAAGGATATCTTTTATGTGTGGATGTGTATATTTACGTTATACTAAACAACGCACAAATTATCTGACATTTTGGAAAGTACAAAAACAAGAAAAAAAAAAAAACAAAACGCGATGACCATCTGAACATTACGAAAAATATATAAAACAACAACAATAAAAGAACAGTTTCATGTAATTATAATGAGAGCAAAAGATAAAAACAGGCAGCTGTTACGGTATTGCAATACCCTTCACTAGAAACCGTTTATAAATTTCCGGAGCTAGAAATTAACTAGAACTGAATAAGAACTGACCCAGAAGTAAACTAAAACTAAACTAAAACTGAACTATAATTTAAAAAAATTGAATAAGAACTGAACCAGAACTAGAACCGAATCATAACTGAACTAGAACTGAACCAGAACTGTATTAGAACTGAACTAAAACGGAATTAGAACTGAACTAGAACTTAACTAGAATTGAACTAGGACTGAACTGGAACTGAAATAGAACTGAACTAGAATGGAATTAGAGCTGAACTAGAAGTAAACTAGAACTGAATAAGAACTGAACTATAATTTAAAAATAATGAATTAGAACTGAACTAGAACTAGAACCGAATCAGAACTGAACTAGAACTGAACCAGAACTGTATTAGAACTGAACTAAAACGGATTTAGAACTGAACTAGAACTTAACTAGAATTGAACTAGGACTGAACTAGAACTGAATTAGAAGGGAATTAGAACTGAATTAGAACTGAACTAGAATGGAATTAGAACTGAACTAGAACTTAAATGGAACTGAACTGGTACTGAAGTAGAATTCAAATAGAACTTTGATTTCGTTTTCCCAATGTTACAAATGGATTAAAAAACTAACTATGTCCTTAACGGCTAGAAAAAAATTCTAAAATGTTGGTTTCAAAAAACGTCTAAACAACGTAGCGACATTGAAAAATGGGTTTTTACGTTTAAGTGTGTTAGTTGGTAAATATGTATGAGTAAAACCCAAAGATGAATTGTACTTTTTTATTATTTTCCGTTGTGAAATTCCCAAATTGTTATTTTGAAACACTGAGCTTTTTTACACACACATGAAACAAGCTGACCACACATTAACTGATGTAGAGCTGCGGAAATAATATGACGCGCAACTTTCTAATTACACGTTCCACATTTTTCAAATAATGTACCTCTTTTTATATTTTCTGCCTTTTGCTTAGATACAGATACATTAATAAGATATGAAGTTACTCTATCTAAATAAGTGTTTGTATATATTTTTGCTATATTTTGTTAGATGTTACAACTACCCAAAGGGACGCGAAACTTTCATTACATTTAGTCCTTCCTAACCATTCATCCACTAATTTTGTTATTCATTCATATGCAAAATAACGTCAAAAACACAATAAGGATTAAAAACTGCGCGTATTAGATGTCAGTAGTTGGGGAGTATTGAGAAGTTTTGCAAAAAGGGTCTGTTTTCATTTTTCTATACGTGTATGCGTGTTATGTCCTTCTTCTCATGATTATGCTGGAAACAAAACTGACTGACCACTATATATATTTAAAGGGTTATTTTATTTAAGGTAGACTATTTAGTTGACAAATGGTGTGAGTTTTTTATAGAGCAACATTTTTTTGAATTCAAATTTTTGGGGAGCACGAATAATTTGTTTTTTTTTAATTCGTTCTTTTACTGTTTATTGATTAGTCACAATTATGTATGTGTTTAGTAAGTATGAAATTTTAACTATAGAAACTGTACTATGTTCTAATGCTGTTATAAATTCTTCTTTTTTCTACAGTTAACAGGGCGATACTATTTTCCCCCTTGTTTTTAAATTTAATACGAAAATTTCAGCTTGTCAATGTTCATTTAACCCTGAAATTTGCGCATTAGGGAAAAATATAATTTTTTTTAATCAGAAAGTTGGATTTTACATGCTTCAATTCAAGTTCAGTTCTAGTGCAATTCTAGTCCAGTACTAGTTCAGTTTTGGTTTTAGTTCGGTTCTAGTTCAGTTTTAGTTCTAGTTCAGTTCTAGTTTAGTTCTATTCTAGTTCAGTTCCATTTCAGTTCTAATTTAGTTCTAATTTAGTTCTAATTCAGTTCTAATTCAGTTCTACTTCAGTTCTAGTCCAGTTCTAGTTCTATTCTAGTTCAGTTTTAATTTAGTTCTAATTCAGTTCTTATTCAATTCTAGTTCTGTCCTAGTTCAGTTCTAGTTCAATTCTAGTTCAGTTCTAGTTCAGTTCTTGTTTACTTCTTGTTCAGTTCAGTTCTTGTTTACTTCTTGTTCAGTTTCAGTTCAGTTCTAGTTAACTACTAGTTCAGTTCTTGTTCAATTCTAGTTCAGTTTTAGTTCAGTTCATGTTCAGTTCTACTTTTTTGTAGTTTATCAGTTTATTTTAATTATAACATGAAAATAAAAATATAATATCTCTAGATTTATCTCCAGCTGCCTTAAAACTACAAAAACTCCCTTTAAAAACTACCCATTTTATTCAAGTTCATCTAAACTTCAGGCAAATAGTCAGTCTATTAACCCACACCATTTCTTTTTTCACCCAATAAGAATAAGAAGTGAAGTGAACTGCACTGCACTTTGCACAAATTGCGACATCATTAGACAAAATAATTACCCTTACCTGTCAATATAATATTTCAATTGTGGCCCCAAGCAACTAAGTAAGACTGCATTTTTTTGTTTTAAAAACCCTTAGAAATATATTTTGAACAAGCATCTGCATATAAAACTCATTTATTCATATTTCCATAAAGGTTTTTTTTCTACACACTTCTCTATATATATATTTCTATATTTATATAAATATTATATCTATCTCATCTAACTCTTCTAAATAATAATGAATCTAAAGTTTATAGAAGCCCCAAAGAGTTTTGCTGCCACAAACTGCTGCTGCTGCTGCCACGTCTTGTGACTATAAAGTGCAATAGGGCGAAGAGTGTCATGTGTGTTACACAACTTTGGTGGGGTTGACATAAATATAAGTGTTTAGTCGTCGGCGTCTAGTCATTAAGTATACATACACATAAACATATTTAGAATTACACACACATATACGCATTCATAAGAAGGAGTAATTTATATTTGTATGTAGAGGTTTTATATACAAAACAAAATTTATATAAAAAGTTCCTTTTTTTCTTTCACCTTTTTATTTTAAAACATTTACAACAAAAAAATTATAAATTTTCTAAATATGAGTTCTTTTTTAATTTTTTTAAACAGTTTCGAAGATATGAGTAGGTGTTTAAAATAAATGAGTATTTGCAAGTATGTGTAAAAGTGTGTGTGTCTTGCGCGTGTTTGTAATTCTGTAATGTAATGTGTGTAGTGGTATTGGATATCTGCCCAATTGTAATTAAAATATTTATATATTTAGAGAGACGTCTATTCGTACACACATACGTACACACATGTGAGTACAGATAATAAAAAATGTTTTGCAATTATTTGTGTTTTTATACCGAAATAAAACAAAAAAATCTAAAAAATTTGAAAGTTTTGGATCCCTTTTTTTACTCCAGATATACATTTTTATATTTTTTCACAGTGGGCGTAAGTTGAAATTGTTAAAACTATTTGCAAAAGTTGCGGGAATTATCCACAATATTAAACATACAGTTTGCTCTTGAGATAGCATATTGTCATCAAAGACTTTATGAAATAGCCGTTTCTTTAATAGTTGGTCCAAAATTTACTCCTTCATACTAATATTTTAAATATCGATATTTATAATGACTTTGTTACTTAAAAGTTAAAGACCGATATTTTGATTTAATTAAATGACTAAAACTGAAGGAATATCAAATAGTTTACAGTAGAAATGTTTTTGAACTGATTTGTTGTAGTTCAGTCCCAGCTGTTCGAAGGCCGGAAAGTGGTTTAATAAAATAAAGCATCTAGGAATCGTATGTATAAGAGAAAGCAATGATGAAAAAGACCTTCAAGTGAATAATGACTTATACAAGAGGTGAAAGAAATCATTATACTGGACGACTTCAAAGCAAAACGAAGATACATATAGGAGATGATTTGACGGCACATTATAATACAACAACTTTTAAATGCCTTAAAATTTCGCAGATTTTAAGCAAACCTTCACGATATGAAGTACCCAAGAATGTAAAGTATGAATTATCCGAGCTATTAACAATAATTAGCAAAGTTTGGTAAAAAAGAGAAATCATAATGAGTTTCTCATGTTAATTTTAGGATTTGTAATATGTGATTCCATAATCGCACAGGATATCTGACAAAAAAATAGAAGTCTTAATAAAACGAAAGCGTTACTCGGATAACTGCGTGTTGTACTGAAGCGAAACCTGGTTATAAATGAACACCATCAAACAAAAACTATTAGAAAGCAACAATGGTGTTAAGTAGAATGCTTCAGCCTTAAAAGGCCTTCTCCGATCAAGGAACTTTTTCGATACTCCAAGTTCTAGGACAATGCTATTTTACTGAAAGCCATATGCGTTCAAAGAGCATATGGCTTGCAAAGATCTCTGGAACATTACCAACATGGAACCCATTAGAACACAAATAAAATTTTCTTCATTGGATAACCAATGAAGGTTAGATTGGTTATCCAAAGCTTATTTAACTTTGGATAACCAATGAAGACGCAAAAATGGCAAAAGAAAAGATCGTAATGCTTAGTGGAAACCGCAAGAGGAAGGGGGTTTTGTGGAATTAATTATAGATCTATCGAATATGCAAAATTTCTTTTTTTATACCCTTCTCTTAACTAGGTCTGCAGTGTATATGTAAATTTGTCATTCCCTTTGTGATTTCCACATTTTTCTTCAAAGTGCCCCAAAAATTTACATATTCTGGATCCATATTAGATTTAGTCATGTCTGTTTGTCATTAAGTTAATGGAACCGACCTATAACTAACATATGTGATATATATAACAAATGATACGAGATGTTTTCGAGAATTTTGCTATTTAAATCCAGGGAAATTATTTCATAAATGGCAAAGAAATTTGCGAAAAACTGGAATTTATGTCCGTTTTCTTTTTCAATTTGTTTGACATTCTATGGGACCTAGAGGTGCTAGTTTTCACAATAAGTTTCAAATACCTTATTACGGTTAGATCATTAGTTTCCGAGATATAGGCAAAATTCATATAGGTATCAAAGACAGTATTTTCAAGGACAGCCTGACAGATGGACGGACAAAATTAAACAGCACAATAAATATGGTTCAATTAGCTTTCATATCTATGAACTTTTTATTACAAAATCATGTATTCTAAATGCTGGAAGAATACATCACACATACCTGGCATTATATGAATGTGACACTAATTAATAAAACTTTTAATTAATTATTTTTCTCCCACTGTCATAATCCCAACACACTCATAGAATATCTAACATATAAGCTCACACGTACACACATCTACATATTAGTTATAAGGGTTGCAGGAAATATTATATTTTTACTTGTGTTTTTATATAAATTTTTTTCTTGTCATTGTTGTTGTTTTTGTAGTTAACCATTGGCATTATAATGAATTTGAAATTTTTATAAAATAAAAATGAAAAAATGTAAAATAAGAGTTAAGGTTGTAATTTTTTTACAGCATCCCTATTTATGGTTTTTATATTTTTATAAAATTTTCTATTCCTTAACCCCATCTAACACTAGAGATGACTATTATTCTTAACATGCTTCAATTTATTTGTTGTATTCCTACGTTTTCATGTTTTATTGTATGTATGTGTGTGTATAACAAGTTGATGTAATATTTCGTTTCTAATAAACAAAAGAAGGAATCTAAAACATAAAAAAGTGAAGTAAACATGTTTCATATATATGTGAAGGATAATGTGACACATGCATAAGTACTTTGTTAATTTTGTTGTTTTCTATATTGTTTTTAGATATATTTTTTCATCATCATTTTTTTTTCGTAGGAGAGCAAAAATATAAAAAACAACAACTTTGTAGTAAAACAAAAGATCCTTTAACATTCAAGATAGTATTGTCTTTGAAAAATGTCTACTAAAATGTCTTTTTTATTCATATTCGTTTCATTTCTTCCTTTCAATTTCTTTCTTTCTTCTTTTTGCATTTCGCCTCTATTGTCCTTTGCAAATAGTCTGACTCACACTTTTACTTTTTATTGTTTTCAATGGGCAATTTAGATGCAAGACTTTTAGCATTTTATAGAAAGTGACATGTTTTGTTTTAGACTTTAAATAGTTTGAGGTGGCATCATGTCTGCGACAATTATAAGAATATCATAATATTAATGATGCAGTATGATTATACACTTGGAAGTTTTTTGAATTAATTATTTTGAAAATTTTTTAGAAATCCAATATTTTAAGAAAAAAATCAATGCAAAATTAATCAGAATAGAAATAATTTAATTTTTTGCAGTTATGATTTTGTTTCGTAAATAAAAAATGTTAATTTAACATTGTTTCACAATAAAAAAAACAGTTTTTTGAGAATATTTCTGAATTTTTTTTTAATTGAAAATTTTCTACTTAAACGTTATTTTAAAAATGCATCGTTGTATTATTTTATTTTTTAATATCGAAAGATTCAAATATGTACAATATTATTTAAAATCAACTATGTTCAATGTTGATTTTGGTTTATGTTTGTTTTCTGTATAAAATTTTCTTTTATTTTCTCAATTAAACCGATTTCGATAATTTTGGAGTGGTATTAAATTACATAAAGCCTAAAACTATTGCAATATTGGTTTGTAATTTGTCTATTTATATTTGACACGAGAAAAATTTTTGCTTGAACTTAGAGAATGTCTTACATATCGGTATATATCTTGTAATATACTAAACCGATTTTATTGGTATTAAATAAAAACTTATCAGGTCTAAAACAAATTATCAGTCCAATTTTCATTGAGCTCTGTCAATTATTATGATGTGAGCGTGACAACAACAGACAGACAGACAGAATAAGTCGACTCAAATTTTTATTATATTCATTATGAGATGAAATCCTTCTTATTGCTACACAAGGGAATGACAAAGTTCATTATTGAAATGTCCGAGAGCAGATAATGCAGATATCATTTTTTAATAAAATTTATTTTATGTTTTTTAATAAAGTTTTTTGTTCAAAATAAAAAATGTAACAGTGTTAACATCAAAAATGTATAATCATACACCATTTTGCATTGTATAACTTCCCTCGTAGAATCTGATTTAATTTGATAATATAAATATACTTATTTTTAAAATATTTCCTTAATTTTCCGAAAAGGAGTTATCAAAGCTATAGAAAATTATAGACTCATCCTAACACAAATATCTTTTAAGGCTTATAAACTTTAAAGTGATTTTCTGAAGTGAGTCTGTATGGAAACTACAGTCAATTGTGGACTAATCTTCTTGATTTTGGGCTTGTGGATATGGACTGATGAAAATATCTTCCTTCATTTCTGTGAGCTTTCTTTTTGAAGCAAAATTGTAACTTGTTCCCAATTTCATCAAGAAAAAAATTTGTAACACGTAAAGTGTTCACAACCTTTACATGGACAGGGACAGACGGACGGTCCTCATTAAATTGACTCAGAAAGTGATTCTGAGTCGAAAATCAACACAAATGTAATTTCGTGGTGTAGTGCATAAAAATTATAGTTCACAAGTTTAGTGACAATTAAACATTTTACTTAAATGAGAAAATTCTGTGAAATTACAATTTGAAAGGATTTTAATTTTTAATAAAAAATATTGTAAATAAACTTTGTATATAAAATTGTCCTATAAATTCTAAATTAGTGTAAAATGAATTTATTATTCAAATTAAATTAAAATTTAAATGAAAATTTCAAATTTAAATGAAAATATAAAATTGATTGAAATATCAAACTTTCATGAAGTTTCAAAATTGAAGTGACATTTTTAGTATAATTTTTAAGTTTCATTAAGAAAATAGAAAATATACAAATATTTAACAAAATTAAAACTTTCGTGAAATTCTTCAATTTTGAAGAAATAATTTAAAAATAAAAAAGAAACATAATATGAAATTTGAAAATTTTATCAAAATTTTCTAGTTATAAAATTTAAATTTATTATAAAAATTTGAAATTTTACGAAAATTGTAAATTTAATGAAAATTTGAGTCTATTAATATTTAAATTTCTAAATATTTGTGAAAATTTTAGAGGGTTTTTTAGTTCGTAATTGCATTAAGAGTCAAGAAGAAATCGTCTAAGACCCCAAGTATATATGTATATTCATGTATCATAATTGAGTTGTAAATAAATTTAACCAAGTTCTTCAATTTGTCCAATCTGTCTGTTGGAAACAATCTGTAGGTGACAATAAGAATTCGAATTCAATAAAATTTCCCCACATTGTTTGTTATTGCTCCTAAACGATATAAAATCATAATAAAACTCATCAGATTAGAGTATGTGTGCATAAGGTGTTTTATTGTATGTGTCTATCTTATTGTTGTTAAACTTTATATATATGCATGCGTTGGAGGATTTTACAAATTGGGCATAGCGAGTATAGCATTTCTACTTGTTTAATTACATTCTCCATCACCAGAAGTGATAAAGAGGGTATAATACTTTTTCATTCAGTCCGTAACACCATGAAGAAATCAACCAAGACTTAAGACCATCACATTTGAATAAATTTATCTGTTTTCCGTCTGTCTAAAAAACAGAAAATCAGTTCATTACGAATGAGATGACCCCTAAATTCCAACAAGGAACTTTAGATGTTTTTTTTAATAAAACGAACGGATTTAAATAAACTTCACTTTTTTAAACACTATATATTTTTCAACCCCTATGGTAAAAATTATTAAAATCGGATCAGTAGAAATAAGTTATAGTCAAATAGATAATACGCTATATGATCCCCAACATCAGTATGGTCACTAATTTCTATTTATCAATGTGTATAAGTTAGTATGCTTATGGATGTAATTGTGTAATATAAGACGTAACATACGACGTAATCTGATTGTTAACACACATATATAGTGGAGGGTAATGAAAGTTCGGCTCAGTAGAATTTAGTATTCTTATTAAATTTACATTTTTGCAAAATTAATTAAAAATTTATTTATCCCTTTTTTGTGATTAATGTCAAGCAATGGAATATATTTTTTTAATCTGATTAAAATAAATAACTAGAAAAAGGTGCGAACGAAAATCATTTAACATTTTCAATAAAACACAACTTGTTCCTACAAAAAGCTGGCCAAGTCTGCCGTCAAACGGTTTTTATTTTATTAAGCAGTACCGCGAGAACTTGTCCGTTGATAGAATGTTTCTAAAGCAATTTCATAAGATCCCCCAACACATTCGTTAGGAAAGCAGCCGGTTAGTTTATTTGGTGCGAAAAGTTAGATCTAATGCAAGTTTCGAAATATATAAGACTCAAATATTTCCTGGCAGTAAAACTGCTAAAAATTTAGAGGCCAAAGCAGAGCACGAAAATTGAAACTAAAATTTCTACAAAAAATTTTTTTTGCTGCATTATGGATGTCGATATTTCGCTACTTTCTGGTCGAAAATGTTATGTAACTGATTGATGTTCGATGGAATGTTGAAAAAATGCCGTGGTGTATCCAGTTGCGGCAAAAGAAGCCAAACATTTGTTACAGCGGGCTCTACTTACAAAAAAGACTGATTCCATTCATAAGACTAAATAATGTCTCCACTTTATTATGGATTGACTTGGCATCCTATCACTTTAGTAAAGAAGTATTTCAGACGCACAAGAAAAATTATGTAGTATTTGTTCCAAGAGAGGCAAAGCCTCTGGAGCTAAGGCCAGCATATATATTTTTTGTAAATTGTAATAATAATTTCAATAAAATAAAAAGATTAAACTGTAAATTTAGTGATTTCGATTTCATTCGAACACAAGTTACATAAACCAATTATTCATCAATTGTACAGTGTTTATTTTATAAATTAGTTTGTACTGTACATGTGTGTAAGTGCATACATTAAAATAAAGAACATTATATATATTTACCACAAAATTCATTTTACATGTATTTAATTTGTCAGTGAGTTTAACGAATAAAATTTGGAACGCTCCTCGATGACAAATAAACTTTTGACACTCATACCAACAAAAACTGATTCCTTTAATACACTTCATGGCAAAAATGACATTTTTCTTTTATAAAATGCAAATAATAATTTAAATATTAAAATACAAAAATAGATTCGTTAAATCAAAGAAAATCAGGTCTTTGAAGTAGTATTTTTTATCAATTTTTTCTATTTGTCACATATTTTTAAGTGTTTTTGTATTTTCAAAAATTGTTGCTGTTTGTTAGACTTTTGCCAAACATATTTGTTATATGATTTTTTGTTGTTGTTTTTAATATTTTACAAAAATAAAATGCATATTATTTTGATGGTTGATAAGATAAAGTTTTTTTTTTAAATTGCATTTAGCCGAAGGGTTTTTCTAAAATAAAAATATCTTTGAACAAAACATAACAGACAAACGAACAAACAAATGACACAAATGCATTTATTGTTTTGTGTGTGTGTGTGTGTTTAAGACTATAAGTGTTACAATACAACATAAACAGAGGAAAAACATTTGTAATAATATTCCTAAAATAAAATATAAAAAAGCCAGAAAGAAATTAAAATGAAAAACCCAACTTGATACAAATAAATAATAAAAAATAAATAAAAAAAACATAAACACACAGTGGCAAAATCCTTTGAGGTTGTCAACTGCAATTGCAGCTATAGTTAAAGTGAGTGTGTTTATGTGTGTGTGTGCAAGTGACAATGTAGTAAGTTGCTTTTTTGCAATGACAAACAGTACAAAACACAACAAAGCATTCTAACATGATTTTAATTACAACAAAAAACACACACCAAAAAAACAATATACAAAAACAAAACAAGTGTTTACCAAAATGATGGCAACAACAATAAAAAATGGAAGAAACTCACCAGATAATGCATCAAAACAACAATACACACATAAACACGCATACTTACATACATATGTCAGCCAACAAACAAACACCACTTTTCTTCAAATACACTTTTAGGCGCCTAAAAGTATGCACTTTACAAAAGACTTGTATTTTTTAGAAGATAAATTCACCAGCAAAAAGAAATCACAAATAAAAAAATATTCATGCAAAAGTGAAAAAAGAAACAATAAACCAACAGAAAAAAGAACCAGAGGATGCGACAATAAAACAGACAATTGTGCAGGGAAGAGACAAAAATATGACAGCAGTTGAAACAACAACAACAAATACAGCAAATGCATTTTAAGTTAGCTTCAAGCATTTGATGTCTTCCAGCTATTGACTACAAGAGGAAACACAATTTGTTTTGCCAAGTTGTTTTTTTTATTTCTGTCATTTTTCTGAACCCTCACCAACACAAGTGAAAAATGGGGGTATACAAAATTTGACATTCCATTTGTGGGCCCAAAAAATAATATTTAAATGCATGTAAGGTATATATTTGCACCATAGAAATTTTCTAGTCGGCTTATTCACTTGTCTGTCTATCAAGACATGAACAAAAACATAGCACAGTGCTACCAACATAATTTTTACATTCATTAATTGTATGTGTACCTTTGAAGAGTTGACAATGATTTTGAGGTTGTCTCAGATATCGGTCTTTAAATTCTTTGTGATTTTTCTGACTTATTTCAATAAATTCGAATAGTCGTTGTGACTGCGAGAATGTTTCCAATCAACAGACAGGCAGCTATACAGAAGGACATGACCAAATCGATTCGGATTTTTAAATGATGGAAGAACTTTTTTAATTGATTATTGTCGTTGTTTATACAACGACAAACAATTTTTTTTCTGGAAATAATTCTGTAAATGTTTGAACTATTAGAGGTGGCTGAATAGTTTTATTCAAGTACAGATTCCCGCTAGACTGGACATTGTTCGTGATCTCCTAAAGTTTATAATTTCGGGTCTTTGTTTATCATAAAGGATATAAAAAATAATAAATATAGACCACAAATCGAAATTTTTGGTAGATAATCATTCAAATTTGTACTCATTGCAAATTTTATTCAGATATATAGTCCAGAAATGTATCTAACAAACAGCAAAAATTTTTAACATAAATTATGAAATATTCAAATTAAATATAAATAAATTATATGTATCTTCCTCCTTTCTACTTGCGTTTTTCTCTTCACAAACTTGGATGCTTGATATTAACTTCAGATTAAGCGCATGTTTTGGATTTAAGGATTCTCTCGCCCGATTTGAATGTAGCTTATAATGATTCAATAAGCTTTTGACATTAGCATTGTTTATACTTGTCGTAACCTAACTCGTCATGTGCTGCTATAACTTTTATCTACACTGCTTGTCAGATTAACGGTCAGAAAACATCCACAAATGGGAAGTTTCGCAAATTAATTCCAAATTATTATTAATTTTAATGCTCTAGATATTATACTTTGGATCAAAACCGCTCATGCACATTGAGGTTGAATAATTTTTGGAAACTAATCTGTAACTTTCGATCTGCAGTTATAAGTCTTTAAACTTAAACGCCACAAGATGGGTGCAGTTGCAGGAGCACATAGTGAGGTACCCGGGACATTCCAGGTTTTAATTTTGACTGTGTGTGAAATTTTTTTCTTATTAAATATAACTTGAAACGAATGTCGAATCTTTAACACACTCCCTCATGATCAATTTAATAATAATTTTAGGAATATATTGAAAATTCCGCTTGTAAATGGAATGGAAATGTTAGAGAATGTATCTCAAAATTACATTCTCTAAAATATTCTTCGTAATTGCTTCATTTATTTTCAAATTTCATAATATTTTCTGTAACAAATTAATATATGAATTATTCATAAAGTGGATACTACATTTCCATGCTCCTATTTCATTATCAAATTCAAATTTCATGAAATTTTCACTGACAGTTTTAGACATACACTCATGCCAATTCCCCTTTTAAAGGGAACACCACTTTTCTGTGCCAAAAATATATTTTAAGGGCTCGTAAAAATTCGCTTAGTCAATACGTGGTAAAATATTTTAGTTACAAAGGCATGCGATATATGTTTCCTTTGTAACGTTAACGTTTTTTTTTCTAAGTACAATATATTTACGCTAAATTTCATAAAAATTTAATAAGCCATTTAGTCAAAATCGTTGGTCAAAATTATTGGTTTTAAGAGGTTGTCACAGATAGGAAAACTTTTTCTGGACAGTAATATATACTTTGGCCAAATATCATTAAACACTGTCAATCATTGTGGATTTGAGCAGGCCAACAATGAACATAGCTAAATCGAATCGACTGACTTAATGCAAAAAATTGCTGAAAACCCAGACCCTCCCAGATTCGATTCTCTTCTAATAAATATTATAGATTTAACCTCTATATTCTAAAATCCCAAAGTATGAGTTTGTTAAACGGAGCATAGCTTTGAAAATCTCATAATGTGTTGATAATTATTTGGTAATGACTTTTTCCAGACCTCCAATAAATGTGAAGACTTTCCATTTTTAGGACTTTTCTTCACATTTTTTTGGAATTAAAAAAAACTCTTTAAATAATTCTATTTTGCTTAAACTTTAATATAAAGTAACACGATCAATATTTCCTAAATTTTCAAACAGATAACTTTGAATTATAGGTCATTTGAAAGTCTTTATAGCTAAACATAATTTTCCCATTTATTTTCCTTTTAGTTTAAATTCATGATAAAACTTGGTTGGTTCTGCTGTATGATGGAAACGTAAAAAATGAACATGATTTGGGGTTTTTATGTTTCAGTTGTTGTGTTTATAAAATTATTAAATATTTAACCACAATTTTATTTTAGAGTTTTAGCCAACTTTAAGTTAAAATTATAGAATCTAGTAAATCCCCTTAGAATGCGACAAAAACCAAGCAACTATTGTTGGTTTTACAAAACAATAGTTCAAAAATTCATCAAAAAAAAAAAAAATAAAAATAAAAAAGAGGAACTTGTGCGGTCATAGCACCACTAAATGGAAAACTCAAAAGGACTTTTTATATAAATAAAAATTAACAGAAAAAAATAACTAAAAATAAGTAGAATGAGGTTTTAACTTATTACAACCTTAAGGTAAACATTTGCTGAATTTTTTCTAAAAAAATATATATAAAATTAAAAAAGGATATTTTTCATTTTAGTTCAAAAAAAAACATATAGATGCTTAACTAAATTGTATGTTTTATATAAGAGTATGTATGTATAAGTGCTCTTCAAAAATAGTTAACACTCAGGAGGCTCTGGCCAAGTTATTTTTTAATTTCTCTTTAATTTTACCAACACATAAAGGTGAAAATGAGAAAAACAGTTATGAAGAAATTATATATATATATATATATATATATATATATATATATATATATATATATAAAATTATACGGTTTACTTTAAAAAGAGGACAACAGTTATTTTTTGGAAAACTCTAGGGATCAAATGTGACTAAATAAAATTAAATTTTTTATTTTAATTAATTAATTTTAATTCAAATGGATTTTAATTTTAGTCCAAATTGGAGATATCGAGAAGCCTTTTTAAAGTAAATACATCGTATTTCGTACTTATATATGATTAGTGATCTGGAACCATTATTAGAGTAGTAGGATGTAAGATCGAAAAATTTTTAGATCACGTTTTTTATTAAAAGTTTTAACCCAAGTATTATTTGATGTTTTAATCAACTAACATTTGTAAAACATATTATGTTTAAAGTCAAACAGATATATATTTTTAATACGATTTTTCAATTTTTTGTTATTAAAAATTTATAAAGCCCAAGTTTGCCAAGCATTCAGAGGTTTGCCGTCAAATATTACTTTTCAAAATTATTTAACAGTCCTTGAAGAACTTGTAAGTTGATTTGAAACCTGGTTGAAGTACAAGTCTAAATAATAGAAAGTATTTTCAAAGCAGCTCCCAACACACCCGAAAGGAACGCAGCGTGGTTATTTCAGTGCTTAGACTATTTGGTACCAAAGGTTAAAGCTAAGTTATAGCTTAAGGGCCAAGCAATGGAATTGTAGTCAAGTTTCAAAAAATGTACTTGCTGCATAATAGATGACGCAATGTATTTTATGAGGAAATGCTGAAGAAAAGTTTATGGCCAAAAAGCAGTCAAATATGGCCAGCAATATGCAGTTGCGGCAAAAACAGCTAATCAAGGAATATTTCTAAAAAAAGCCGCTTCCATTCAAATGACTTCATAATGTGTCCACTTATTTTTAAGCTGTCTTGGCATCCTGTCATTATGGTCGACAAGGCCTCAAGTGCTACAATAACAATAATGTGATATTTCTACCAAGAGAGGCAAATCCTCCAAACTGCCTGAGATAAAGGCCAATTGAGAGATATTGGGCTCTTGATAAAAAAGAGTACTAAAAGGTATCTAAAAGTGTAATAGATTTTAAACAGAAATGTACAACCTGTTGACAAAAATCACTATTTAAACATTAATAACATTTAAAAATATTGTTTTTTTTTTAATATTAATAATTAATTCAAATGAAAAAAATAATAAAACACTAAGTTAGTGGTTTTATTTGTCGATCTCACTCCTTAATAAGAGCTAATTTGGGACAATGTTTTTTTAATCGCATAATTGGTATGGAAGTTTTGTTATTTTTGATTTCAAAAGATTGAAGAATGATATCATCAAATACTAAAATTTTTCCATATATAAGTCTTCCGATAATATATCACAAACTATACATTATTTAAAAAATAAAAGAAATTATAATCATATTTATTATTTTGCCACTTACTGTAAGAGTTAACCAAACAAATGCATGAATTATACATAAAATAAATTAAAAAATATAAATTATAAAAATGCCTTTAAAAAACCAGCGAAACAACAAAATATTAAAAATAACCTAAAATAATGGTTAGGTGAACGTAAACTACAACAAAACAAAAAATCCTCCCAACCACCTTTTTCTCCTTCCTGTTCCAAATAGTAAGCAAAACGCCAAAAAGTAAAATAAAAACCTGAACCCATCTAGAGACCAGCATCAACATAAAATTTTTATTTTATTTAAATGTAATTATCTGCTTGAATACAAAAACAAAAAATCATACTCATCGTGATGAGTCCAAAAAAACATACACATATCCTAACACACACACATACCCGTTTGTATAATACACATATGTATAGAAAATAAACACAAGGCAAATAACCAAAATGAACGAATACGTATACACACATACACATATGCAAATAAAATAAAACTCTCACACATTCACGCATAAATAAATTGCTAAAAAACAACCAAAAAAAGTTGGGAAAAAATAAAAAAATTACAAAAAAAATCACCAAAAAATGATGAAAAAAAAACAAATTTGCTAGAAAAAGTAAAAATCAACCGATATGCAGGCGTGGCTTTTTTTACTCATTGCATTTTGTATAACGCACTTTTTTAACTACTCTGTCAAAATAACAGAAAAAAATAAAAAATGAAAAAAGGAAATAAAATAAAAAAGAAAAATAAAAATCATATGGATACGAACAAAAATTGCAATATGCAATGTCGTGGCAGTAAATGCATGTTTTTGCAACGGACGAAAAAATAAAAATGCATTTTGGAGCTGCAGACTGTGGCGTTTAACAGTGGAGCTGGGAAAAATAAAATAAATACTTAGAATTTTGCTTTTAATTGATTGGGAAATGAGGTTCTAGAGTTTTTTATACGAAAACCACAAAAACTTCAAAGGAACTTGAAACAATATTTTGGAACTCTTCGTTGCACTAGCTATTTTAAAAGCCAAAAAATATGGATTGTATGGAATTGAAGATTTCTCTCAGAGAAATGCTATTTTTCATATATGTTTGCAGCAACACTGACAAACAGTTCTGCTTTTGCCAACATAAAAATTATCGATTTAAATTTATATTTAGTTTAAATTTAGTTGCCGCAATAAAATTATAATGAATTAATTAACAATAATATGTTGGTCACACTTACAAATATGTTCAGATGACCAACATATTATTATTATTGAGTAATGTTTGGAAATTCCAACAAATCTATTTTTATTGGGTAAAAATATTATTTTATTTTGATAAAATTTTCAGCAGTTCAATATGGCGATGTTTTATTATGTTTTATTATTATTATTTATTATTCACAGTCATAATATGGTTGCGGTGTAACCTTGTTTTGCAGCGGTACAATAATATTTTGTAGTGGTATTGTGTGAGTTTAATTTTAAATATTATCAAAAACATATTAATCATATTTTTTCTCTCTGTGTGTGATTTCTAAGAAGTTTTATGACCTTATTATGTTCATTAAAAAAGAAATCAAAAATAGAGATGTATTTAAGTCTGCCTCTAGATTCTGTAATAACCTTTTCCTTGGTAACAGAATTTCTTAATAAGACTTTTAAAATTGGGCTTTGCAATAAATTCCATATTGTATTGATTTTATGATAAAAGAAGCTGGCAGAGTTTACATGCCTTAATTTGAAACTTCTAATATCGGGTCCCCTTCACACAATAACGACTTGATTATCGGCTGATCTTATAGACAAGAATATAGCCACTATGTCAACAATGATACTATACAGTTTATGAGTGTTTACTAGTAACGATAATCCATTTAAGGGAATAGGAAAGGCATTTACAATAAGATTAATCGTTATCCTAATATACTATGATTAGACAGGTATTTCATTATGTCAATGACGTGAGAAGTGAAGCTTTTTTACAGCAGAATATTTATTGGAATATGCTATTAAATAATTAAGACAACATTATCGTTAAGTGATCCCATTATGCTTTGTGTGATAAATATTCCAGCCAAGAGAACCTTCCTCTTTCAGACTGCTGTAGTTTTAGGGATAAAGAGAAGGATGAGATGGTTATAAACTTCCTCTGCCACTGACTAAAGCAATAGCAATCCGTTTTGAATAATGCTTTCTCTGGCAAATCCATGCAGATCGGTTTTTAATATAAAATGTGTTTTGTGTTATATCTCCAAATGTCAGGATTTTTTTAATTTAATTTGAATCAGGGTATCTAACTTCAAACAGAGCACGTTTAAAAATCTGTACATCGATTGTACTGCTGCTTAAATCATGCGGATTATTCTGTATATTAAGATCAACAACATTTTTTAATATTTCAATAAGAACTGCAATGAAGCACTTTTCCGTGAATCCATAAATTTCTGAATAAGAGAGGTAAAATATTTGCACGTTTCGAATTTGGTTTAAAAAGTTTTTTCGCATTTTCTTTCAAAAAAAAAAAAAAAAAGATATTCTGAGCAACTTTTTCTTATTGGTCTGTACACGAGATCCAAATACCTCTTCACTTTAATTTGATTTGGACCTTTCCACCATTAATGGCCAGAAATACAAAATCCATGATGAAAAATCAAAACACTTAAAGACTTTTCAAGAAAGTGTAAATAAAGCTTTCAATTTACTTGTCCTTTTTAATGCCATTCGAAATAAATTTAGTTCTTTGGCAATTTTTATAGAACTAATATGACTTTTCTCAAATATATCATATTCTTTTAACATGCTTCAACCTGAAACTCTCAATTCTTAATTAATTCTTATTCAGACATTTATCTATAAAAAGAGAGAAATTAGTTTTACCTAAAAGAGGCATTAGTGGTATTCCAGATAAAATTTTTTAATTATAATTTTGTCAGAATTCGATTTCATACATCTTTTTTAAAATTGAATCAATTCTTTAAACATCGACAGTCATTCAATGAAAATTTTTTTTTCGAAAATTTTCCAATTTCCGCTTAGTCCCACTATGCAATTTTCGGTTAATACTGCTGCTTGTTAAAAAATTTCTGCTGCTTTAGACCGTTAGGCCCAGTGATTATGCCACCAATGATGTTGATTTTTATTTTGGTAAGATACAATTTTTTAGTTTATTTTTAATTTTTTTTCCATACAAACAAAAGTGCATGAACATTTTCCAATATTTCTTTTTTTTTTTTTTAATTTTAATCCTTGTTTTGTATGCGTGTCTGTGTGCAACTTTACTTTTTTTAACAAAACAAACGAGAAAAAGAAGCCAAAAACTTTTTCGTTGCTGTTTGGGTTTTATTGGTGTGTCTCTCTAAGAGCAGCAGGAAAAAAGGAAAAAGTTCCCAAAAAAAGTAGAAAAAACGATATACAAAAAAAGGAACCCATGTATCGGACAGTTGTTTTATTGGAAAAACTCCACCTATAATAAAACCAACCAAACACAAGTGCGTTAGTTGCATAAACATCTACAAACTAAGTGCATATGCAATACATACGCATACCATTGCAATTATGCTCCTACCTTAACATAAAAAGGAGAATGCATTTGTACACACACACATTTTAGCAGACAATAATGCATATGCATGTCCTCTGCTTACAAATTGTTATACACTTTTTCCTTAGGACCCTTCAAACTATGCTGCACTTTTATTCCTTTTAATTTTTTCAACATCCTCTCTCTCACATTCTTTTTTCTGTTTTATTTGCAATCAGACCCACGCATTAAAAAAGGAAATGTTCAATGTTTTTTCAGTTCGATTTTCTTCTTTTTTTCCAATTTATTTTTGGTTTTTCTTTTTGTAACTTATTAAACACCCTCTTCATTATCACCACTCACCGCATACACAGGCAGCAAATGCACTTGTATTCGACAAATTCATTTTATTTTTACTGTAATCCTTTATATTTTGCTCCTTTATTTATTTTTTGGTTTGTTCCTTTTTTATATTTTTATTTTTTGGTAAATATGAATATTTTAATGATTTACGATTCTTTATGTTTTAAAAATAAAAAGAAGAGGGGCAAATCAATGCCCCCAAAAATAACCACAAACGCATCTTATGTCGTCATAATGGTATTTTAAAGTCTAAATATTGATATAAATTCATTAGTATTAAGGAGTTAAAGTTAAAGTTAAAAAAGGTTATATTGACAAATGTTTTTAATTTATTTTTTTATGAACAATATTTAAGACTTAAGAACGTCGTGTTCCTAATTAAAATTAATTATTACGATACAAAATTAATTAGTGGAATTTTTAGGTTTCTTTTTTTTTGAATTTTGTTAATTTAGAATTTACCGTCGGAGTTTCATTCTTGCAATGAACTATCAAGAACCAATGTTAGGATTTGTAATGGACGGTTTAAATATTACCATGTAGGTTTAGACGGAATGCCATCATTAACCTAAAGTCATTGTGCATATTTGGTTTTATTGCAGCAATCGTTCTTTAGTAACACTCACCAGATACATACATAATAGTGTACATGCCTATTATTATTATCGCTCCAAGAGGAACCATAAAACACACAATACAAGAAAGTCTTTAAGATTAAAATGAAACTAAGATCACGAAAGCTTGACAGTCTGTGAACAACTACCAATTAATCAACAATATTCATGGAAAGAAATCTCAGAAATATATATTCGGGCCATGAAGGACATTATTAACACATGTCGTTTGAAAACTGGTTTTTCAAAATAGAAACCTAAACTGAAGTTAAACAACAAGAATATCTTTAACATGCCAAAAGCACGTTAAGACAGCCATAAACAACCTGAGAAAATTGAACTAGACCATTAAGTACAACTACTTGAACTTTGAAAATGCCGATATTGGTAGATGAGCTATGTAAAAGATTGAGAAGAAAAACAGTACAGAAGAAGATAACAGAAGTTGTTATATAAGAAAATGCTGAAAGCTCACTTCTTTACATCGAAATACCAGCCAACTGTCCTACACAAAATTCGAGAGTAAAGCAAAGATGCTCCACATTTATAAACTGCTGCCAGATATTATGAGCGAGGTGTGTTCAAATACAAGAGAATTCACATAGGACCTCTATATCCAATTTGAAAATTTAAGAGAGATTTAGCACAAATTTCAACTCTTATTTAGACACCACAAACATCATGCTATAAGGTCAATCAGTATGTGGATATCTCGGCAGTGTAGTGGCAACAAAAGAAAACAAATACAATCAATATGGGGAAGCTCACAAGCACATTGTTGCATTTAAATGTGGTTAATGTCGAATACCTTCTCACAATCGCTTCAAAAGAGAAATATCTAGAATATTAAGAACAAGAAATTCATAAAAATTCAGGTAAAATACGATCGCATATTTCAGCATGTGGTAGATTTCAAGAAGAAAATTTTCGAAGTTGGGCTTTACACTGGTAGTTACAAGCAAATATTGCATTGCCTTTGAGGTGGTAACCTAATTTTGAAAGCACTTAAGAATCCCCAAAAAGGTGTAGATTCTTGCAAAAAATATTTCGAATTTTGTACAGAATCAAGACAATGTTTTATACACTTTTTATAACCCAAAAAGAACGTACCAAGATAAAAATAGGCCCAAATTTTACTTTGATCTAAATATATTTTAAAGTATGAGAAATATCGCACAAAAGTACGGGTATGTATAGAATCATAAAGGCGTTATATTATATATAACTGATTTTATTAACGTCATAAAAAAATTTACGATTAAAAATGAAGCCAATAGACCTACGTCCTTTATCAAATCAATTGGCATATACCTTTAAATTTTGCATGTAAAATTTAGTTAAATATATTTAGTTGTTCCAAAGTTAAAGAATTATAAAAAAAAATCATTTTGTGACCACTGGATATCAGTGTCAAATATTTTAATTGGACAACAAATCATTTTTAAAAAAGTTATACATCGAAAAATTTAAGAGGATAATTATATATTTCAATTCATGACAACTCACAAAACTCCACGAGGCAAATTCTTCTATTAATAGTTCCCAATATAAACGAGATATCTACAACGACAATCTACCAGTTAAGGTAAAAGAAAAGATTTTTCATGCAATCGATATAAATATTTATATTCTGAATTGAATTATAACCCTATAACTTTTTTGTTGACATTAGACTTTCTAATGCATCCTCAAGCGTTTAACCACATTGTACCCAACAGATGTAACGTTCCAAAGAATACAAGTAAATAGGTTGCAAATTAATGAGATACACTGATGTCATAAGTTGATAGAAACTACATCCTCGGATAAGCCCATGTAAAAAAGTCTATTCGGGAACTTATTAAGTTAAATGGTAAAGTCTCTTTTAAACTGTCGGATCATTAGTTTTAAGAAAATCTCCAAAATCTTATTGGTTACAATATATATGTGTAAGGTGTAGGATATTAACAAATTTCCATAACCGAATAAGTGAATACGGATTCTTAAGGCAATTACTCACTTTAATATATTCAACATGTCCTGCTGAAAAAATTGAATTCTTCATTTTCATAAAAGTAATAATTGAAATGATTTTTAAAAAATTATTATTATTTGTCATTTTGTTTAGAAAAGATATAAATATTTATGAAAATTTTGATAAAATACCTGTTTTGTTTATTTGAAATTTAGCACACACATGTTCTGATGTAACCAGGCAAATAATAGAGATAAAATGCCAACAATAAATGAAAATACCAGTCAGACGCCAAAGCTTCTTATTGTTCAACAAAAAATATGTATTTAAAGTTCATACACTTAAAAAATAAGACAATTTAAAATGTATTTAAAGATACCAAATTTAGAAGCAATAAAAACCTTTATTTTACTTATAAATCTGTCAAAATCTCATGACCAGAAATCAAATATCAATCGAGTGCTGTAAAATAGTCATAACTCAAAAATATGTTTTTTTTGAAAATTTGCAATCGAACAGCACGTTATTTCCAGGAAAAAATGAAGAAATTATGTAATTCCCACAACATAAAGCTTATTTACGGAATTATTTGATTTTTTGACAATAACTCTAAAATTTGAACAGCTAGAGAAATCTCAGTGACATTTTGGAGAGCAAAGAACTTAGGTAATACTGAATTGACTTGGAGGATTAGAGCCACCTATCTCTTTTAGGGGGTTGTCGGTAACACTCCAAAATTGATTTTGAAAATGATTATCCATGAATTTATTTGTGAATTGAGAGATTAAAAATTTATATGCGAAGTCATTATAATCCTAATCCATTATGCATTGGTTACCTTTTATAGTTTCAGCGATATTGAAGTCGAAATAAATTATTAATCTATTTTACACTTGACTTTTTTAATATCTTCAAGTTAATAGACTTAATATATGTTTGAAATATTCTCTGTAGAAGTCTAAAATTGATGAATCCGTTAAAAAGGTATATTCATCTGTAGTTAAAAAATTGGAAAATATTATGGGTTTCTTTTAAAAATGGTGGCAATATTTATTCATTATTAAAACTATTTTTATATCCTGTACTACCAAAGAAGGTTGGGGTGTTATTTATGCGTTCGTAACGAAGTTTGTAGGGGGTAGAAATAATTTTGCAAACTTCACTTTTAAGTACACTTTAAGCTCAGGATCATGTTCTGAGTTTATTTAATTATATCTGTCTGGTTGACTGGCTTTCCATGTAAACCTAGTGCGCAAGTTGCGGGTCGCAGTTTTAAAGTTATCCTGATAAAAATTTGCTCGTGTCATTATTGTGGGACGCAGGTACGGAGCTTGATGGGACCCCCATAAATACTCTCGTTATGTGATTCAAGCCAATAAAAGTTCTCAGCATAAATTTATATATTCACCATATATAACTTTAAAGGACACAAATCTCACAAATACGTAAGTATTGTAAAATTTTTTGGTCAATTTAAAATAAGAAAAAATTGTTGTAAGAATTTTTACGAGGGTAGGTCTAATATTTTCTAAAGTAATTCAATTTTAAAATAAATTTTAAAATTAGATTGTTAAATTCTCAAATCGCAAAACAAAAAAAATTTTTCAAATCCAGATATGAACCTTTTTATACGGATTGGGATTTTGGATATGAAAAAGTGGGATATTGATATTTCATATAAATCATATATAGTAATCATACATTAAAGTTTAAAATCTTTTTCAGAGAAATTCAAATTAAAAAAAATCACGAGCTAAAATGGAAAACGACTAAATATTTAAAACCCCCATTCCAGGGGAACATTTATATGGAATTTTTATGAAGTAATGGACCGATTATAATCAATTTCAATATGCATCCATAAGCCAAATTAATAATATCTGCCAAATTTTATTAAGATATTTTAAAAAGCTGCGACCAGTACATTGCGAACATGGACAGTCAGGCGGAAGGACATGGTTAAGATTCAGAAAGTGAGTCTGATTCGAACAGTATACTTAAAGTGCCCGTTCTCAACATTTGCACAAACGCATAGTACCCCAAATACCTACGGTGGTGTGGAAAAAAATTGCTTTGGAATCACTCAATGATGTTGGTTCGGAACTTGTATTATTTTTGCGTTATGATGATCATGCAGCAAAAAATGAATTATATCACAATTTCTCTAACTGTATTTTTTTTTTTTAAGAAAAATATGTTTATTTTGACAAAAAACTGTTTTGATATATTTTAACGTTTATTTCACATTTTTTCTTTTCTATAGACATTTTATTCAAAATTACAAAAAAATAAGAAATAAGTTCAAATAACACACATGTGCCGCTTCTTAAATAAAATTGGAACAATACTTGAGATTGGATTAAAAAATTTCAAGGTCGCTATCATGCAAAATACTTTATCATTTAAAAGGAATTTGATGTCTACATTTTTTGTTAAATGCTGTTAAATTAAATGAAATTAAAATTTTTAAAAATCGGAGAAATATATAATTAACCCATCTAGAACTCGTCTTAACGTAACGCTTTCTTTTAAATCAAATATTTAAAATTCATATTTTTTTCATATTTAATTGCAAGCATTTTTATTTCAATATGAATTCGAAAGAAAAAAGTATTTTTATATTAAAGATTTAAATTAAACATATGAATTTTGTATTTTGTTTATGAATTTCTATACTTTTTCAACAATTTCTGTCTGGCCGTTATAGGTCCAATCAGGTGTAAATTTCTATGAAACTTTTGTTAGGAAACAACTCGTCTTGTTTATTTAATATTTTCTATAAATTTATTTGTATTATGTATCCATATCATCATCAATCATAATATTGTAGATGTTATAACGTATAACAATAAATAATAAATACATACAAATACACAAACAAATTTAATATTTACATTTCATTTGTGACGAATCGTAAACACTCTTCATTTATTTTTGATCTAAAATTCTAAATAAGTGTTAAATAGAGAACACAGAATCACTACTCTAAAGAAAACTTTTTGACTGCTTTCGTTGGGAAGTATTCTTGCAAGTTTAAAAGAAAGAGCATGTAGGGAACGAGGACCTTTGATGAATTTTTTTAAATAAAGAAAATTTTGTTGTACTTAGTGCAAGCGCCAAAATTTTGCAAGAATGA